>PVHY01013447.1:0-41329 GCA_004024945.1 Uropsilus gracilis | reverse complement strand
TCCCATCTGACTGGATCCTTATAATAACAAAGTATGAAGATATAAGGGGGAAAAGGCCGTGTCACAATGGGCAGAGACTGGAATGATGCAGCTGCAAGCCAAGGAAAACCAGCACCTGGCACCTGCCACCCTAGAGAGAGCCAGGCCAGGACTCTACCTAGACTTTGGGGGAGGGGACAGGAAGGCTTGTCCCTGTGGAAGCCTTGATTGCACACTCTGGCCTCCAGAAATGCTAGCAAATATTTTGTTACTTAAGGCTACGTAGTTTAAGACAGTTTGTGATGGTAGCCCTAGGAGACCAATATACTTACTTCCCAAGAACACTAATTAAGCCACTAGGGATTCTGAGCTGGCTCAACCTTCTTTTATATACCTCCTTACCCCCCTGCCATGCCACTGGGCCTGTCTGGGAGAGTGTCACCCTCCGATTCTGCTCGGGCACATGGCTTTGTCATGGATTGCGGGGTCTCTGTTTGCGAGGTCTTGTTTCTGGTAAGTCACCGTTAAGTGCTGCATTTCAGAAGCCTTCTGAAGAATCTGAGCTTCAGAAAACCAAAGTGGCACTTATAAGAGTCTAGAGAATATTGCGGTTTAACACCATGTCCATTAAACACCTCAGCACGAAGCCCTACTTCCCCTGCAGCGCTCGTTGTGTGGAAGAGATTCAGGCCCTGTGTGTGTTCATGTTGCTCTTTAGTCATTTTGTGAGTTTTGAGTATTTGTTTTTAATGTCTCGGGTCATTCGTGCGTGTCCTTCTGCTTGACTGACTTTCTTTCATCTCAAGTGTGAGACCATAAACCCTGAGGTCAGGAATGGGGCTTTGGGGACAGAGACTACTGGCTTCCCCAACCACAGCCTCCCTTTAGGACTCTGGGAAACGTTGGTGCCATTTTCACCTCACTCTGTACCTAGATCCTTGTCTGTAAAATGGAGTCCTGCTCCAAGAGAGATATAGAAATTAAAAGTGGTTTGTCAGCAGACTTTAAGCAGTGGTTGATGTTCCCTTATGCACAGGGTGAAGGTGAGCCTTGTTAGCTGCAGGACGTGAACTAATATATGTGAAGCTTTGAGCAGGGTGCCTGGTGTGGGTTACGTATCCCTAAGTGCTGACTGACTCATTCCCTCAATAAGCGCTAATTGACGCTATCCTCAAACTCAACGTCCCTGAAACGTTCTTAAGCCATCACACTCTAGACTTCCTCTCCAGCCCTGTATCCACACCACACGTTCCCTTCCCCTCTACCCCCTCTCTCACTCTCACTTTGAGAGCCTTCACCCTGGAAACACCTTCCTTTGCTTGGTTAATAGTTCCTGTTCACTTGAGAGGATCTTGAACACACAGTCATGAACTCTTGTGAAATTTTCTTTAGCTTGGAGCCCCAGGAAGCCAGCCAGACACGAAGCTGGTGTGATAGGGGGTGTAAGCAAATATTTGATGAGCCAGCAGGGTCTTGGGGTCACAGGAGGGAAGTTTGGAAGTTGTTCTTCTGCTCCAGTTGGGGACTTGTGTCTTAATGGACCTGTACTTGGCTCCCACCTGCTGGAGTGGCTGCCATCAGCTTGTTCCCAGCTCTGCCGGAGCCCCGCACAATTAAGCAGCTAAGTGGATTTTGATGATGGTATTTTGCTTCATGGCTTCAACAGTCTTCTTTAGTCTCCGCCTTCACTGAGCTGACCTGAAACCAGTGTTGCTCCCTGCGGCCTCTGAGGCTTTAGGTCTAGAAATTGAAGAAATAGCATCTTCCAGATCTCCCCACCCACCTCCAGATGCATGTCTTCTTCCCTGTGCCAGTGGTGAGAGACTTACAGGCTAGAGCTGGGATCGTGATGTAAATTCCCAGCTAAGCCTTGGGCCAGGACATTTCCTGGACATTTCCTGCTTGTCAAGAGATACTGCATGAATTTGACCTTATGCAAACCTCTAGAAGAAGCCCTGGTGTCTGTTTGAAGATGCTTGCAGTTTCTCCTAGGAAGACAAATCAGAGTGCTTGGAAGCCCTCAGGGTGTATAAGTTTCCTTGCTGTGCTATAACAAAATAGCACGAACTATTGACTTCAAAAGGCAAAAGTATATCCTCTCACAATTCCAGGAATTAGAGGTAGGAAAGCAGGATGTGTGCAAGGCCCAGCTCTCTGGAGCCTTACTTAGTTGCTACACGACTGGTCTTTTGGATTATAGCTTCATCATGGATCATTCTCTCTAAGCATCCGTTCCAACATCCCAGTGTCCCTTCTCTAAAAAGGACACTCCTCATAGTCCTGTGTAGGCCGCCTTAATCCCCTATGACCTCCTCTTACCTTGATACAAAGGCCCTATTTCCATAGGTTCCTGGCTACTGACAGCCCAGCATAGGGCATGTATAAGAGGAGGTCCTGTGTCCAGTTCCTAGCAGCTGCACAGGACCTGACCTTTGCCCTACGCTCCAGGGAAGTGTCCTGTGCTGTGTGTGTTCTCCCTGCATCCACTTGGAGTATTGATTTGTCGTCTGTTTCATCCCTCCCTTTATAGCAGGGTGGTCATGGAACAGGACCAAGTGTGTCGATATAGCAGGAGTGGCTTCAAAGCCTGGAAACTGAAACTGTGATTTATAGGAGAAAATCAATATATATATATATATATATATATTTAAAGTCGGCTCTGTGTAGTCTGACTTCTGTCACCTGGCGCCTAGATCTGGTTATTTTTATTATGCATACAAAGAACTCTTGATACTAGGTCATGAATATAGAGGCCTGTGAGAGTGCTGAGACTTTAAAAACTTGAAAGTACTAGAGACTCAGCTCAGGCTTGTAGCCCCCTGCCATCCTACCCTACTGGGATAAATCCAGGAGGATCTCTCACGGGGGATCTCAGGCAGATTGTACCACAGCCAGTTTTTGTTAGTCCTGCACAAGACACTGCAAACACCAATTAATTGTCAGTGTTTCTCAATGGGGAGCTTGCACATAAACATCAGGATGATGAGGTTGTCTTGAAAAACGGATATAGCACGCAGGTGCTCTCTGCCCTCAGCAAACGTATCTCCACTCCACCTCTATCATGCTGCTTATTGCCTCATTCATTCTGATGCTTCCAATATTTCCTTGTCAGACTTGCATCTGTTCACATTTCCAGGTCTCTGGGTTTGAGATGCTCTTCCAATCGATAGGGTAAGAAAACACAGTGTCCTAGTTTAATTGACAGTTTTTGTCTTTCTTAGTTATACATGAAATAGGCATTCATTGCCATTGGTGGGGACATAGATTCAAAGAAATACAGTTAATCTTCTCTGGTTGTTAGCAGATGATTTTTTTTTTTTTTTTTTTTGAGACTAGGTCTCGCTATTTTTGCCCGTGGAACCGCAGGCTCTCATTTCCTGGGGTACCATAGACTCAAGCAATCCCCAGCCTCAGCTTCCCAGGTAGCTGGGATTACAGGTGCATGCCACCATGCCCAGCTATTTTTTTGGAACTAGGTCTCGCTACGGGCCCCAGGCTCGAATCGCAATCCCTAGCCCCGGCCGCTTCATAGGCTGAAGCTTACAGGTACGAGCCACCATGCCCGGCAGATGATGTTTCAACGAGGATGCTGACATTACCAGTGTATGTACTTCGTGTGTACCTTTATCTTAAGGTGCTGTGCGTGTGCACAGGAGTTGGGGTGCAGAGGGAGTGGGGTTGGACTCTGGGGCCATACTGCCTGGGGCAGTGGCCTCTGTCACATGTGAGATGCAGGATCTGGGCAAGATTCTTAGCTTCAGTTTCCGCATAAATCCCATGCCTTTTTTTTAGAGGATTAAAGACGCTGAAACTCTGAAAACTCTTCAAACAGCAGCTGGCACACAGGAAGCACTTGGTAAATGTTAGCTGAACTTGTGTTGACAGTATGGAAAACTGCTTCCATTTAGGTTCTGGCTCTGCCACCAGCTACTCATTTCCCTGTTTGCAGCCTCAGTTTCTTCATCTGTGAAATGGAAGCAGGTCTGGAAAGGAAAGGTGCATATCTGCTTTCCTGTCTTCTGCCTTCTCCAGGAGGCCTTGTGTCCCAACAGGGAAAGTATCTGGGGCTGCTAGAAGGATTTTGATACAGGTTCCCTGGGGCTGCAGTAGTGACAAGGATGCATGGTACAGCACTCTGGAGACTGCTTTCTCAGGGTGTCTGACTGAAGGAAGCTGGACTGTTCTGTTTTAGAAATACTGACAATGTTCATTCAAAAGCCGAATCGTCAAAATGACCATCTCCTCTCTCTTGAACCATTTGCAGGAGAGCAATCCGAGGCTCCTCTTTAGGGGTAGGCTGAGGGGAAGCCCAGGGTTGAGGAACCCCTTGCCAACTCCAATGCTGCCCGAGAAGGCAAGAAGTCTCACACTCTTTACCAGAACTCCTCTCTTGGAACTGCAACAGGAAAAGTTAAGTCTAGTCTGTGATGGTAAGGCATCCTCCAACCTAGAGTAAAACTGGAAAGAATTTATTCAATTAAATATCTTCTTGGAGGAATTGTTTCATTCCTAAAGTTGCTAAAACTCCCAATTCCTAGAAAGTTTTAATAAGACTCCCTTGGCATGCATCCCCCACAGGTGGCATTCTGAGCCTGACTTGGTGGGAACAGGGAGACCCATATGGCATCTATCAGAAACCCCAGCCAGCCACTTTGACTCCGCAGGCCCCCCTCAAGGTGATGGCAATTTGGGACCTGCCATTACTTTCTTGGAAAGTACTGATTTAAATGCCAATTCTGTCACCAGCTGAGAAGTTAGTGGCATGAAGTCATCTTAAAGTCATTTTATAAATCAACTCTCTTGCACAAATACCAACCCCACTCCCTCGCACCAGTTTGTGGTCGCCCCCCCCACCCCCCCTCACCACTTCCAAGAGCTCTCTTATTATCGGCACTGCATGCTGCTTGTTCCCTGCCTGCAAGGGAAGAATCTTAATGAAGTGGCCAGTGCTGAGGGGTGGAGAGTGGTCTTGTTCCTGAGTGTGTCTGGGGCACCTGGGTCTGCCATTCAGGGATGCTCTGCATTCAAGACTTGGCGGTAGCGGCAAGGTGTAGTGGTTGGTAACAGCATCTGTAATTGCTAATAAAATTTAAATGGCTGCAGAATCACAGAATGTCAAAAAAATTTTTTTCCTGCCACATCCAGACAAATCTTGCTGATCCAAGTCAGACTCCAACGATGCAATCTTTTCCTTTTATTTCTTTGTGCAGACTTGCACTTTCCTTGGCGACACAGCTAGTTTGCTGTTGCCTAATGACTTTCTGAAAGCTTCAGAGACAGATGAAAAAATAATAATTAAAAAAAAGAGGGTATAGTGCATTCATATCATTCAAACATGTGACAGAGAGATTCTCCTGCTAGTAATGCTGGGACACTCATTTCCTTTTTTTTTAGAGTAGAAGAGGATGCTGGTAAAAAAATCTTTGAGGTCAAAAGGTAACTGCTTACCCTGTTACAGAAGCACTGAAGGAAGTTATGGCTCTTGACATGGCTAATACCTTGCCCTTTGTTGAGTTTCCTGCTAGTGAAATCCCTTAAAATATATGGGAGGTCGTAGGGCTGAAAGACTCACAGACTTTCTAGAATCAGTAGTGGGACAGGAAGGAACTGGAATTGGTCACACGCAGGTATTCCGTGTTCCACAGCTCTGCACAGCCTCTGGATAATTCCAAACTAGAATTTGGTCTCTGCTCTTTTGGAAGGAAGCAGCTGACCTGTATCTGGGTAGTGTGCTTCCCTCATCACTGCCCTTCAGGGTTGGGCATGTGGGTAATCAGCACCCCCAGTTCCACATGGGATTTGAATACGCCAGTGGAGACCTTCAGAACCGCTGTTGTCTCTGGTCAGTGGAAGAGGCATTGCTTCTCCAGCTCTCGGGGATCTAGCAAAACCTGTGGTTTTTACCAACCTCTGGAGCTTTGAATAGTGACTTGGGGAGGGACGGATGTTGGAGGAGAGGGTGATTGTGCAATGGAGGCTGTCAGTGGGCATGACAGAGACTAGGGTGGGGCGGCTGCTCCCTTGGTGGTGGTTACCCCAGTGATACTTTTTTCCTTTTGGCCATTGTGGGCATTTTGGCCACAAGGGGAGCTTGTAACGGGACCCTGTCCATGGCTGTGTGTTTGGTCCTGAGTCTGCTCCAGCCCATCACCATTACTGTGGCTCTTGTCTTTAGATCTCTTTCTGGTGAGTGCCTGGCCCGGCTCTTGATGCTCGACTCCATATTCGCTCTGCTGTCAGTGCCCGGGCAGCCGGCCGGCCACTGCTGCGAAGCCGAGCAAGGCTGTCACATGACAGGGAGCAGATGGTCTTGATGTGGAACATGGCGGCTCCCTGCCACTCGCTGCCTGACGTCGGAAGCCAAGCCAGGGTTGATCCCAGCTCCCTGCATTGAGGATGTTGGCTAGTCTGATGCTGGAAAGGAGCAAGGGAGAGAAGTTACCTGCTGCCGTTGTCAGGGCTGCAGGGGCGACTGTGCCAGTTGCTTTGATGTCACTGTGCTTGCTCCGCCCTCATCTCTGCCACTTTCCAGGACCCCCTGTGAGGTGGAGACAGAGGCGAGGCACCACTCTTTCGCCATTTCCCCAATCAGCCTTTTCTCTGTAGGATTCTGGGATGTTGGTTTTCAAAGGGACTTGGGGACGAGCCTGCTTGGCCAGCCTTATTTTGGGAAGAGCGTAGGGCTGCAGGGATGATTCAGGTTGTACCTCTGCATTGTTCAGGTCTGCCCAGATGCAGACACCAAAGCAGGAACTGACCTCCAAGGTAAGGATGCAGGAGCAGGAGAAGGCAGGGAGAACCATTGCATTGAGAAAAGAGACTTGTAAGGAAGAGGAGGGAAGGGAGAGGCCTGAATTGCTGTGCAGGTTCATGGAAAGTTCTGCCAAGCCCATGGGAAGTTCTGGAACAAAAGGAGTTTCCTTGAGGAGTACCGGGTCTCGCAAAGGTGGACCTGTCTTAGCATCCCCTCATGCCTGGTCAGTGGCTAAGAGCAGCTCATGGGAGGTATGTTTTGGCCAGGAGATGGCAGAGAGACGGTGACTGTGGCCTAGCCACTGATGATGCATTAATTAATTCACTCAAGAGATATGTAGAGAGCACCCATTCAGTACTGCTTGAGTGGTAAAAGTGGTTGATGAGGAAATCCCTGTGTCACCAAAACCACAGTCAGGGAAGGAGATGAGTCAGCAAACAGACAGTTGCAATGGGGTGTGAGCCACATTGGGACAGGGGCTCTGTTCTGTGTGCTAAGGGATCCCACAAGAGGGTCACCTCATCTCAACTGGGATATCCAGGCAGTGTTCAAGAAGTAGAAGCAGAGACTGGATCTGCTACCCAGTAAGAGGTAGAAGAACCTGCATGGAATGGGAAAACCTACACACAATCCTGAGGATGAGAGAGTGGGTGGTATGTCTTTAGACCTGCCTGAACTACTTCCTACAGCTGGTGGGGAGGAGAAAGAGGAGAGATTTTCAGGGGGTGTTGAGAGAAGTATGCAGTGTGTGTGTGTATGAGTGTGTGTGTGTGTGTGTGTGTGTGTTGGTAATCAATGCAGGATCTCATAAACCAAGGGTAAGGCACTAGCTGTGTGAGCTGCAGAGCTGGATGAGTGGTTCACCCAGGCTCTGCACTTTCCAGCTGTGTGACCCTGGGCAAGTTACTTAACCTCTCTGTTCTTCAGTGACCACCTCTATAAAATGGGGACAGAACAGTTCCATTTCAGATTCTGAAGAATGAGTCTCTGTAAAGTTCTTTGAGCAATCCTATCACATGGTGAATCTTCTGCCATGTCAGCTATAGTTCTAGTCATTACCCTGTGCTCAAAATTCTCCTGTGCAAAGCGTGGCAGAAGTCTTGAATGCTTGCCTGCTGTCACCTGCCAGTCTCCAAACTTATCATGATGACACGATGAGCACATTTTCTGAATGAATACAGGAGCGACAGTTATTATTGCATATTATTGCAGTGGTTCAGTTTAACGCTGTGCACCGTGATGTTGCCAGAAATAAAAACAAGCAGAAAGATATAACCCCAGGAATCAAGTTTTCTTTGCATTTTTTCTTTAACAACTTAAGTGTTGTTCCCAGCTGTTGGACACGTGGGGCTCCAGGTTCTTAGGGACAGCACTCCTCCCCCCACCAGCTTTTCCTAAAGTGTACACAGTGGGTCACCCAATATTGTTATTGGAGGTGACCCCCAAACCTGCTGAATCCATAAGGTTCAAGAATCTGCACCTTAACAAGCAGCCCAGCTGAGTTTTGTACCCCCTATATTTTCAGACCCTCTCATCTCATCCCTTATCAGACTATTCATTTGGATGAAGAGAAAGGAAACTACGGACAAATTTGCATTGTATCAGAGGAGGAGCCCCCCCCCCATTACCCTCTCCACCCAACCTCCCTTTGGGGGATCCCAGGGGTGTCAGTTCCTGTGCTGACCTCCAAAGACAGTCCTCACTAGAGAACATTGAGCAGCGTGATGGTAATGCACTGGGGTGTGGGGAGAGGGGTAGGGATAGGGAGGAACAGGGTGGGAGGGATGTGCTTTTCATGCTTTCAGGTGCCTGCTTGCCTGCTGTGTCCCCTGGACATGGTTGCACCACAAGTGTGTCTCTGCGGTGCCCATGAAAGAAAGCAACTTTGTCTGAGCCGGAAATAAAAAAAAAATCCTCAGTGAGAGGAGCCTCTGAATCCCTTGATACGTAACATGAACAAGACTCATCCCCATTCGGTGGTTCAGTGGGCATCTCCGGGAGGTGGGAAGGTGGACAAGTTGGCTTTTCTGACTTCTTATTGCAGAGGAGGCAGTTGGGGGTTTAGGGGTCCAGAGAACACAAGCCTGCCTGAATTTGTCCTGGTTCCTCTGCATACTGGGTGAGTTATTTCATATCTCTGTGCCTCAGTTTCCTCATCTTTTAAGTGGGGGAGAAAACATATCTAGGGCTGCCTAGATCACAGAACCTAATGTGGGTATGGCACAGATTATCTGCCCTAAGGAGCAATAGGGATTTGCTAGGATTCAGCCCTGTGACTTGTTCTGGATTTTCCATATCTAAGGAAATCGGCCAGACTTCCGTGGATGTTTCAAACTGCTCTTTTTGGTGTGCCAAGGATCAGAGCCAAGGGAGTGAGGAAGACAGAAAAGGGGCTTTGGACTCAGTCTCTTCTTCCTGTGAAGCCAGAGTGGCAATAAGTCTGTCTCTTTAAATACCTAGTGCACTTTGCATACCACTTGACTCCATTTTCACTGAGGGCTCTGCAAGAAACAGAAAAAGAGTTACCTTGCTCTGGACCTGATCTCCAAGAAGCCCCCCTCCCCTCCCCCTTAGTTTCTTCTTGACATATGGGATTCCAAAGATAGCACAACAGTTGTCCTCTCCCAGAACAAAACTCCTTTCTGAGCACAGGTGTACTCAAAAAATTTATTTTTTACAACGACCCCAAGCCTGCTTTCTGGGTCTCTTTAATGGTAGCAATGGGGTGCCTTGAGTGCTGGGGAATTTCCTCATTTTCAGAATCATTAGGCTGCTGATGTTTTCAATTTCCTGCTTCAGTAATTGCTGGCTGTGTGACCGCATAGGTCTCCCTACCTGTTGAGGCATGAATGTGAAGACACCATTGTGATTGGCAGGTGTCAGTCACCCTGGCAGCCACTCATCAGATTGGTGAGCTGCTTCTGGGAACACTCTTCTTGTTACCCTGGAAGAGAGTTGCTCCATTGAGAACAGAGCAAACCTGTTCTTGGTTGCATGTAGTTACCAGGTAATGCCTGTAAGAATGCTATTATTTTGCCAGTGGGCGGCTGATCATACCAGTAAACCTGTAGGAGCCAGACTTTGATATTTATTGTAGGGGGCTGCCTGGAAACACCGTAAGAGTTTGTCCAAAAAGTTTGCATCCTTCCTGCTGCAAAGTGCTTTAATGTTAGCCAGCAACCACACCCACAGAGAAGCACAAGGGCAAGATCCTGAAGCCTCTACAAAGCACTCTTCCCTTTGCACTACAGCACCTATTTCAGAAGAAGGCATAAGCTTTGTATAATCATGCTCTGATGCAAACCAAACTTTGGCAAGTAGAAACGACTAGGAAAACAATACATATGTGAAACACACTTTCCCTGCGCATTCTCTTTAATGTTCTGGCTCTGGTGCCAGGTTTCCCCTCCGTGTTCTGCATTTCAAAAATATTTTGTTTTTCATTCCAGACAGTGGGAGTACAAAAGCAGATTTGTTTCATCACTTAATTTACTGATTCTGCCAGGCCTTTTCTCTCTCCAATCAGCAGTCCTCCCCAAAGTCTTCTCTTTAGGGCTGACCTTCAGGAAAATTACATAAGCACAGTATCCTATTTACCCAATGATGACTGCAGAGCAGGAGTAAAATCAAAACAAAGCAAACAATTTAAAAAATAAAAGAGTGTCCCTGTGAGTGGATTCTTGTTGTCTGGGCTGCCACAGCACAGGGGGGAATGAGGCAGACCCTTTCTGTTCTTGTTCCTTTGTGGAACTCAGGGTATGTGATTTTACTTTCCCAAGCCTACCTTTCCTTCTAAGTAGAAGTGACTGTCTGGGCATTTCCCCCGAGCTACTGGTTATTTACAAGATTGACATCACCTGGTTCTTTAACTTGCTTGCTGAGAGAAATGCAGAACTGTAAAACACTAATGGAAGATGCTGCATAAAAGCAATGAGGATGGATGGATGAGCAGACAGATGGACAGACAGACAGACAGATGGATGGATAGACGGATGAATGGACACCTCTCTATAACCACATCTCCAGATGCCTTCCTGCCCTTTCTCCTCAGCTAGGTAGATGCCCCTTGTCTCTGCTCTCAGTACCCCTCTCTACCTTGAACTTGTAATTGTAAGCAAGCAGGTACAGTGAAGGATGACTGATGCCAGACACTTCAGCATCACCAGCAAAGATCCTTCATGAATCTAGTTCCCTGTGACCCCCCACACCAGCCAATGTCAACTCCTGCCATGTGCCCATTTGTTGTATGAACCAATGAAAGAACAATAGCTATTTGCAGCAACTTGTAGGGACAAGTTTTTACTGATTTTCTCCTATCTCTTTAGCACTGTTTTATCTCAGAGCTGTATGTCTTACCAAGGAGTCAGCCAGGTTTGCTAGAAAGGAATAAGACCCTGCAACTCTCTCTCTCTCCCCCCACTGGGACATTACAAGGGGTCCCCTGACTTGATTTGCTTTAACAGCCTGACCTCATATTCCCCCTTTTAACATCCCCCCATCCTAATTCCTGCCTGTTAATCATTTTCTGAGAGTAAATAGTCTTCTAGCTTCTCTCCTTTTTCTTGGGTCCCCAGGGATGTGACCTCTGCAAGAGCTTTCTCCTTCTAAGCCTTTGCCTAGACACCTATTATCATGAGCTCAGTACTGCATCCTGATATTTTGCTTGGATTTAAGGACCAGACATAGGGCTAATGAGGCACTTTCATGTTCAGGAACAGAGGGCACCTAGCAGCTGCAGCAGCTTCTCCATTTAATTCCAGTTTGTAAGGACATTCTCTGTGCATCACATAGCCCCAGGGGTGTAGCAGGCAGCTTGCTGGGCCTTCCCTAGATCCAAAGTTGCCTGTGCAGCCTTGGTGTCTCTGCACAGAGAGAAACCAGAACCCTGTAGAACACTAGCCTACGGTCTTCCTGGTTAGTGTATTTTTGGTGCAAAGAACTAAGAGTTGCCTTAGTTTTCTTGTCTGTAAACTGACTTGCCCGTTGCCAGGTTCCCTTGCAACTATAGGTATCTGTGATCTGAAATGAATTGTCCCTGCGAGAATACAGAAGGACGCATGGGCATGCATGTGAGTTTAGGTAAAGTTAGGCCTATGCAAAATGGTGAGGATCTAAGGGACAACGCATGCAAGAGTCTGCTGGTGTCAGAAGATGGATCTTTGAGCAATACCAGACACAGTGCCCAGTGCTTTGGTTGAGCCCCCATTTTACAGATGAGGAATTGAGACTTCCAGAGATTGAGGGGCCTGAGGGTCTTGGGAGACCCAGCCAGGTTTGGAAGGTGAGGGTTCAGCTCATCACAGCCCGCGGATTGGCGACTCTACTGTGCTGCCCCCTGCAGGTCAGTATGTGCTAGGGCCGATAAGTGCAGAGGCAGAGATTTCCGGGTTCAGAGGGAACTGGGCCATTCCAGGACGAGGAGTGCAGATCCTAGGCAACCCTGTCCATATTCCAAGAAAACATGGAGTCTTCAGTGTCTGCAGTCTTGCCTGCTTGACTCCCTGACCCTGGAAGGCAGGGACTGGATACCGCAGGACAGTAGTGTGGGAATTTCATCCTGCCATCCTTTGCTGTGTTTTGTAAAAAGCAGCAATAGGCAAACCTCAGGGCACCCTGCCCTAAATAGGTCTAGAAGAAGGTACCACTCCCCTCACCCCCAAGATCCTCCCTCCATTCTGACCCAGAATTTCTTAAACTTTGTATGCATTGGAAAGGCAAGAGGATCTTGGTAAGGTATGGACTCTGTTTCAGTGGGTATGGGCAAGGCTGACTGAGTTTCTAATGGACCCTCAGGGTGTTGTCAGTGCTGCTGCTCTGAGGTCTGTGTTTGCAGCAGAGAGGTCTGGAGCCCATGGTCTGGAGTTTCGAGGCTGCTGTGTCAGAACCACCCAGGTGCACGCCACCACACCCAGCGTCCTTAGTAAGTGGCAGATCTGAAAGACCTGGAAACTGCAGGTGTCGGGGGGACCACAGTATGAGAAACATTATCCTCAGTCTCAGCAATGGTTGGAGTCATCTGTGTATTGGGGTTACCTTGGAAAAGGCTGTTCCATGGGTCTGGGGTGAGCCTATCACCCCTTTGTGTCCGTTTTCCCCAGGTGAGCATGACCCACACTCAGGTCTGGGAAGTCTGCTCTTTTACCCAGACCCCAGACTCTCCCTCAAGCCTGCGGTCCCTGCTCTGTCTCCTTTGCTGAGCCCCGCGTGACTCCTTGGCCCTCTGTCACTGGCTTTTGACATCATTGCTGCAGTGAGTTGCTCTAGGGAAGAGCACCAGGAACTAGTAATTGTCAGATCTGGCAGGTGCTGGAAATCCAACCCATGTGGCCCGGGAGAAGTGCTGCAGCCCTGACCTCATCCACTTTCCTCCTCTGTCATTGGACCCCTTCTCACCCTCTGCTGGCTGCCCCAGACGTCACAGGGAGCCGCTTTGGGCCAACCTCCCTAGATCCTCATTTGTCAGGAAATGAGGTTTATCCTTCCACTGAACACATCCTCTCTCGAAGAGCGCATCCACTCCCGTAAATGCCCAAATATTTATTTTCTGAATGATCTTCCTGAACAGCACATCGGATTATGTTACTAGAAGGCAGAGGACTCCAGGGCCAGCACCCTGGCTCCGATCCTGGCTCTTCCACTTGCCAGGCAAGAAATCGGCTGCAGCTCATCACAGCAGAGGGCCTCGCCCGGGGCCTGGTGCGCTGTGGACACTCAGTAGATGTCCACTTGAAGTGTTTACTTCTTCGTAATAAGGAATAGGAGTAATGGCAGCAGCCCTCCAAGCTCCTAGCTCCTCCAGGGGGTCCAGGGAGACTCCAAAATGTGCTCCACTGAGTTCCCTGACCTGGCCTCACCTGTGTCCTCCCTCCTGTACTCCTCCCAACTGTTCTGTCTTACACCCTTGTGCTTTTACACGTGCCAATTCCCCTCTCGGCCACTGTCCTCATGGGGCAGCCTCCCAGCCTCCCTGGACACCTCACTCTACTCCTTCGGGAACAGAGGGCTCTGCCTAGTCTCAGGAGTTTTGTGGTGGTGTGTGCTTCGATGTGTGACTCCATTAGGCCTTAAGGTCTATGTTGTCTTGGCATCCCAGACACTGGATATGGCAGACAGTCATTGTGGAAGCAGTGGGTGACTGAGTAACAGGGAGGGTCACAAGGTGGTCCACTGGTAGGAGACACTCCGAATGTTTGAGATGATCTTAAGCTTTGGAATCATTTTCGAGGCCTGTCTTGTACAAGCTGCTCTTCTCCTTATTCAGGTCACTAGCAAGCACAGCCAGTTGCACGTCCAAAGCAGTAGTTTTCAAGCTGGTGTCTGTGGCAACGTCTGGAGGCATTTCCGACTGTCACAATAGGAGGTGTGCTGCTGGCAACCCATGGTAGAAGCAGAGTGCTGTGGGAAATCCTGCAGCAGAGTTCTCTAGCCCTGTCCCAGTGCTCAGATCCACACATCTGTCTAGAGGCTTCTGTGTCTGCTCATGGCTCCCCCTCCTCCTTACTCCACTGGGGCAATCTTGTCACCCCCTGAATGGTCTCCCTGCTTTCGCCTTCTGTCCTTAGCCCATTCTCTACCAAGCAGCTGGGCCATCTTTTAAAAAGATCAGCCAGATAAAATCACTCCCCTGTGACACTTTGCAGCACATTTGTGGTCAAACCCAAGCTCTTACTAGGTCTTGCTATGTTGCCCAGGGTAGTCTCAATACCATGGACTCAGGCAATCCCCAGCCTTAGCCTCCCAAGTAGCTGAGGTTAAAGGTGTGTGCCACCATGCCCAGCTCTTCTTTGAGATTGGATCTCGCTATGTTGCCTGGGGTAGTCTCAAACCTGCAGGCTCAAGCAATTCCTAGCCTCGGCCTCCCATCCTAGGCTGGGATTAAAGACGTGTGCCACTCCACCCAGACCCTGACCTAGCTTCTGCTTTCTCTTCCTGGTCCCTGGCCTCTCCGCTCCCAGCTTGCCTGGACACCCTTCTTTCTCTTCCAAAGTCTTTCCAGTCTTCTGTGTGTTCTGGAGATACTCTATCTGACCAGCTGCTCTCCTCTCTCATCTCTCTTTGGCTGCCTGTTACTTGTTCATGCTGTCTCACCTGAACTGCTTGTGCCTGACGCAGCAGTTATACACACAAGCACCATCACATCTTCTTCACATCGCCCTTAGTGCTGTCTCATTTTGTGACTGTTTGTTAGAACTGTACAAGGCTGAGTCCTCGCCTCCTAGTAGGGTGGGATCCACCCCCACTTAGTACCATGCCTGACATGTAATCAGTTATCAGTAAACTGATGGGCATGAGAGCATGAATAACTTATCCTGACACAGTGACGCCTAAGAAGTGCCCTGAATGATTGACTCTTGATTCACTCAGTAATGGGATCATGAAAATGAAACTGGGAACCCTTATCATCATCTCTACTTTGTGTGTGAGGAAGAGCAGCTCCAGTTACTTCACTTGGTAGAGGTCAGGTGGCTATAAAGTTCAGCTCTGAATGAAGCATCTGGCCTGAGTCTTAACCACTCTCCACATTGTTTATTGAAAAAATGGCACTTTCTGACCCATCCTTCCTAAGTGTACTATAATGTCTGGGACTTTATCTGATGTGGGCTCAAATTTTGTGACAGCTCATCTTTAGTGACTTACTTGTTTGTGAGTAATAAGGAGAAAGTACCCAAAGATATATCTTTTTTTCCCCCTTAGATGGTTAGGTTTGTTTGTTCTAGAGCCTTCCTTACTGGTCCTGTTTCTTTCGTTATTTTGGCCACTAAGAAATTTGGATGAGAATTTGAGCCTAGATGCTAGCAATCATACAGTTCCCTTTGTGGAATGTATTTTGTTGTCTACTCTCTTTCTTCTGCTTTTCCCATTACATGTTTTCCTCATTTTTAACTATTTTTTTCCCTCTACCATTTCAAATAATTTATGAATGGAGATGGAGCAAAATTAAATATATTTACATAGAAAGCATACTCCTGGATAGGCTACTTAGCTCTCTAGAGTCTCAGGTTTCTCTGTATAATCTTGGCAATCATTTCTGCCTCATAGCTTTTTGGTGGATTGTAGATTGGGTAAAGTTGAGAAAAGCCCAGGGCACATCATAAGCATTTAGTAAGAGTTAGTTTTCCTAATCCTCTCCTCTCACAGCAAGCACGAGGGGATTCCTGTGCTAGTGCTGACCCAGTGGAGGTGTTGGAAGGGGGTAGTTTAGTATGTCTTATGCAGCTTTCCCTGTCCACCGCTCACCAGTGAGCTCAGTTACCTAGACACGTAGCAAATGGCAGGCTGTTATCCTGCCCTGTTTCCTTGACTATTTTCACTACAGTAAATTGGCCACTGAGCAACAGAAAGATATTATGGCTCATAGGTGAAAAAGACTCCACTCTTGTGCAGTGGGCTTGTACATAAAGTCCAAACTGACAAACAGAAAGCATTTACCAGAAAGAAAATGAATCAGACTCTCAGAAACTTTTCATTACTATGGCAACAGTACATTTGGCCAGTCCCTCTTTGGCTAGAATGTAATGTAGTAGTGAGGAGTGTCAACTGTTGTGTCTTAATGCTTATTAGCTCATAAAGTGTCCCAATTTACATTCTAATTGTTTCTGGAGAAAACTCCTATTTTAAGATGACCCAGTCACCCATTTCATGGTATAAGCTGCTTTAGGACTTGAACCAAAAACAATAATTACAGTAATAAAAACTCTTGGTCCTTTAACAGGCAGTTTTTTTTTAACCCTCACAATTACTTTGTAAGGATGGTTTTTTCATCCCATTTTACAGATAAAGGTAAAGACCAGGGTGATTAGGTGACTTGCCAAGGTCATGATTCTTTTAAGGGGTGCAGCCAGCATTTGGAGCAAATCTGTCTGAAACCTGATTCTTTATTTTTTTGCTGTTAATGTAGATGATATCCTTCTTTAAATCAGGAAAGCAAAATTCAAGAGCACTGATCTATTGATGTTTGGGAGCTAGATAATTATTTTACCCTGTGCATTGTAAGACGCTTAGAACCATCCTTGGTCTACACAGTAGATACTGTTAGCGCAGTTAACCCTCAATATCTATGACTTGCACATCACATCTTCAGTGCAGTCAATCACAGACCAAAAGACTGCTGTATGGTTAGGTCTACAATGCTATGTCTGTGTTCAATATCCACATTTTTTTTATTCTTTAGACAATACAATAACTATTTACATAAGTATTGCATGTAGTCTAGACAAGATTTAATCCCTGCAAGAGGATGTAGATAAGTAATGCAAATACTATACCATTGTTATATAAAGGACTTTATCACCTTTGGATTTTGTTACCCAGGGAGGCCCTCAATCCACTACTCCACAGATAATGAGGGATGCTTATATGCGCTCTCTACACACCCCTTTCCCTTATAATCATGCTTTGCCTGAGAAGTAAACCAGAAGAACTGGGGAGAAATTTGATCAATTTAGTGCCTTCCTGGAAATGAACAAATCTTTTTCATTTTTGATGTTACCAACCTGCTTAGATTTTAAGAGTTCTTAGAATACTTTGTTTCTTTTTTTAGTTATGTTCCCAGAGTTGCTGGAATTTTGCTACTATGTAATTTTATAACATTTTCATCACCCCAAAAGAAGACCCTAGTACACAGGAGCAGTTATTCCTTATTCCTCCCTCTCTAGTTTCTGTCAGCTACTGGTCTATTCTTTGTCTCAAAGGAGTTTCCTGTTCTAGTACTTTCACTTAGCATGATACATTAAGGGTTCACCCACGTTGTTCTATTTATGAGTACTCCACTGATTTTTATTACTCATATCATTATATGGAGTATGGGGTACAACTTCATTCTTTTACAAGTGGATATACAATTATTCCAGCTGTTTGTTGAAAATCATCCTTTTTTCTAATGAATCTTTTTAGCATCTTCTCTACTTAATTGGCTCAAAGAGTGAGGACTTATTTTGTCTATATTTATTATGTAAGTATTTTGTCTGATGTGTATCTTTATGCCAATATCATGCTATCCTGATTATGCGAACTTTGTGCAGTTCATTTTGAAATTGAGAACATTCCCAGTTTTGATATTTTTCAATATTGTTTTGACTGTTCTGAATCCTTTGCATTTTCGTGTCTTCAGGATCAGCTTGTTGGTGTCTACAAAGATGCCAACTGGGCTTGTGATATGGATTACATTGAATCTATAGCTTAATTTAGAAAATACTACCTTCTGACCAAAATTTCACCTTTCAATCCATGGATATGGAATGCCTTTCCACTTATTTTGGTCTTCTAGAGTGTCTTCTGGTTTTCATATACAGATCTAGTATTTCTTTGTTAAAATATATATTTTGTTTGTTTGTTTGTTTATTTTGAGACTAGGTCTCACTATGTTGCCAGGGATAGTCTTGAACCGATAGACTCAAGTGATTCCTAGCCTCCACCTCCCAAATAGCTGGTATTACAGGCACATGCCACCATGCCTGACTTAAAATTTATTATTAATTTTTAAATTTTCTAATGCTATAATATTAAAATGGGATTATTTTCATCCATTGGACTGTACATGAAGTTACTCCCTTAATTTCAGTTTTGGATTATTGATTGTCAATAGTTTTGACCATTTGACTATGTAATTTTAGAACTGTACACAATATACAATTGGTAGTGATATATTCAGCTTATATGCTGCAACCTTGCTGAACTTGTTGATTAGTTCTATGAAGCTTATTGTGATTTTGATATATATTTTTTAAGTATAGAAATTTACAGCTATAAAATCCCTTCTCAGTACTGCTCTAGCAGCATCCCATAAATATCAGTATTGGCAGGTTTATTTTCATTCATCTCCAAGTATTTTCTAATTTTTTCATTCCTCCTTTAACTTATTGACTATTTAGGATTTTGTTGTTTAATTCCACATCATTGTATATCCCCCGAATTTCCTTCTGTTACTGGTTTCTAATCTCATTCCATTGTGCCTGGAGTACAATCATATATGTTGTATGATTTTGTTTCTTTGAAATTTATGAGTTTTTTGCTAAAGCATGACATTTGGACTATCTTGTAGAGTGTCTCCTCTGCATCCTAGAAGGGTGCATATCCTGTTGTTGGGTGAAGAGTTTTGGGTGTTTAATTGATGTTGTTTATGGTATATCTCATGTCTCCAGTGTCTTTTGTGATCTTCAGTGTAGTTATTCTATTCGTTAGTAAAGTGAGATGGTGAAGTCTCCAACTTTTATTGTTTAAATGTCTGTTCCTCCCTTCAGTTCTGTCATTTTTTGCTTTATCTATTTTGTAACTTTTTAGGTGCATATAATTGTGTCTTCCTGATGGTTTGGCCACTTCTTTGCCTTTAAGAACACCTGTGTCTTCTTTTTCACCTGACTATAGTCACTCCAACTTTGGGAGCGCAGGTAGTTCTTCCACTTGATTCCACCCCACCACTATCCTGACATAATATTGATTTGGGGTACTTTTTAAAGTTTCTTGTGTTACTCTAATATGCAGTCAGGATTAAGTATCACCACCATTCTAAGATAAGGTAGCTTCTAAGGATTCTTATTTTGTCTTTAAAGTAAGCCTACAGCTACCAAGAAATGATAGCCATGGCATTCTTGCTTTCTATGACCGCTGTTGAGGCCATCATAGAAACCTCGGAATGCCTTTGTGAAAACCTTTCCTGGAGCAAGATTTGTGATAGGTTAAGCACTATTTTCCTAAATAACAGGTCACCTCATGACTGACAAATCCTCTCTTGCTTAGCCTGTCAGAGCAGCCAGAATTCTGCCTGCCTCTCTCCCTGAGTTCTGTTGACACTACCCAACAAAGGATTATACCTAATGTCTGGATGAAAATCTCTTGTCCTATGGTATCACCACCTTTAATCCTCACGTCAAGGACCTTTCTCTTTTTGCCTTTTGCTGCCATTGTAGTGATAATGAAGGAGACAAAAGCTTATCTTTAGAGGATTGTGTGGAGAGGGCCAGGTAAGAAGGATTGACGGGGACATTTCTAGAAAGATAATCAGACAAGCTGCCTCTACATAAACCTGAAAGAACACATATGTGCAGAAATGAGAGAGTGGTAAGAAGAAAAATCTTTTGTCAGGGGCCCAACTGGTGGGAGAGAGTAAAGATTAGGAAAGGTAAAACTGAAATTGGGTAAAAAGAAAAAAAAGACGTTCTGACTTGAACTAGAAACACACCTATACCTGCTTTATAAAACCTTTTGGCAAAGGTGAATTGCCCAGCAAGATGGAAAATTATCTAGAATGAATCTTTTGTCTTTATTCAAACCTGAAAGTTATATTTTGTTTTCACATTTCTGTCCCCTCTTTAATTTGTCTTTCTTTTTAACTTCTCCCCCCTTTCTTAAGAATTGTCTCTTAGGTATCTATCATCTTTATGAAATTGGATGATGATGCCTTCATTGAAGTATTCTTTTTAAGATGGATACCATTCTGTTCTATCCATGTATGTTCCTACATCTGTTTCTAATCCCAGCAACTCTGATCCATGGGCAGGAAGTTTTTCTTCCAAGACCTCTGGAGGCTAAGTTATTTGACACACATTTGTTTATTATCTTTTTAGAGCTTTGTTCCCCTCAAAATTTCTCTGCAAAAGAATCAGCTGGAAATGTTTTGAATTCTCTGGAATTAATATTCCAGTATACATTATATGTGTGTATATATGCATGTATATGTCATTCCAGTACAAATGCTTCTTCATCCACATGTTCATGTACAGTATAAACAGTCACAGTGGATAACCTGAAAAACCTTCAGGTTATAAGAATATCCTAATCCCAAGCTGGGCAGTTTGTTTGGCTTTTAGCCTTGTCATTCTTAATAATAAAATTATTTTTAAAAACTATGACAGACATTTTGAATTTCTTTATCATTATTGTGCATTTCTTTCTAAAAACTAAAGAATATTAGAGATTGGCTTTTTCACTTTCCTCTGGGCTTTTTCTGGGAGTGAGAAGGATATTTCTTTACTTATATAGCCTCATAATATCTTGTGAGTATATAAATATGTTCTTTTTAAATAACAAAATCTGTCACATCACTGTCTTTATGACATCCACTGATCCCAAGTGGAATGTCCAGATTCCTGTCTGCCTCTCTCCTAACTTCCACTCCTGCATGTAATCCGTGTTCTGGGTGATCCACCTTCTCTGAGATTTCTATATAAGCCACAGCCGACAACGGAACTTTCATATCCTTCGTTTTGCCTGGAATGCTCTTTCCTTTTTCATCAAAACAAAACGCTCCTCATTCCCAGCCTAAGTGAGGCACACATTTAAAAATTTAATTTTTATTTGAAGTAACATTGATTTGTGACATTATATATAAATTCAGAGGTTTCAAGTATACGTTATAATTCAGTACCTATAAATACTATAGGTACTGATACTACATTATAATCACACTGGAATTGTATTTTCCCATCCTCTACCATAGATTTGATCCCTTTTTACCTGCCTTATTCTCCCTCTTTTCCTCTTCCCTCTGGTTAGCAATATTTTGTTCTTCTAGCCTAAGAATTAAGTTTTGCTTTGTTCTGTTCATTCATTAGTTTTCCCTTATGTTCCACATAAGAATAGAATTACTTGCCTTTCTCCCTATGACTTATTGCATCCAGGGTCATACCTTCAAAATCTATTTATGTTGTCACAAATGACAGGATCTTATCTTTTTATAACCTAGTAGTATTCCATTTTGTATGTATATCATATCTTCAGTATCCACTCATCTACTGATATATTGTTGCCAAATCTTTGCTTTTGCTATTAAAATAATTCTGCAGTGACTATAATTCTGCATATTATTGTGTCAAGTTAGTCTTTCAGTTACACTCTTCTTGAGTTCCTCTTGCACTTTAGCCATTTTCATATTGATTGTGCATTTATGATGGGCAGAAACTTGGAAAATAATAGTAGTACCTGATAACAATAGTAATAATAGCTAACATTGTGTAATAGTACTGTTATAATACTAATAACTGCACACACTATACCCTATAATATCAAGCAGTAGCAAATATGAAATAGATGTAATATAGCTAGTATAGTACTAACAGTGTTCCAGGAAATTGTAAACAATTATAATATTGTCTTATTTAATTACTACAGCAAGCCAAGGTGTGTACATTGTTTTATTGTCAGTTCCTAATGAGGACATTGAGGCACCAGGATGTGAAATGACTGTAGGCCATAGAACCAGTAAGTGGTGGAGCCAGTATTTGAAACTAGAAGCTGACGTGTACCTCTGCTTTCTTAACTACTGGAAAACACTGGAAAGACAAATGTTTATACAACTTATGTAGTTCTTCTTCCATCTCGTTGCAGTGATCTGTGTATTGTCTTTTCTCTTCTCCCTCTTTTCCCTTTCCTCCCGCCTCCCACTCTTCCTCTTTCTCCTCCTTCTCCTCCATCTTGCCAGGCATTCCTTAGCAAGTGACTTCTTGCTCAGAGACATTATGTTTGCTTCTCTTTGCATCCCCATGCTTGGTCCTATGTTAGGCACAGAGAGTCTGAGAATTAACATTAATGGAACTAATTAATGAAAGGGGTAGGCCTTAGATAGTTTAAACATCACATTGGTTTCCACCTCAGTTTTCTTGGGAGCAGCCATGTATGTGAAGAAGAGCATTTTGTAGAACCATGAAACACATTAGGGAGGGCCAGCTTATCAGATCCTTCTTAGACATGCAGCATTATGCTGTTTTCTCTATGTGCAATATCTCTCACTAGTTTCCAGCAATTCATGAAGCCATTGTGGTCTTTATGGCACTTTTACAAATAGGAGACAGTGAAACCAAGGGAGCAGAAGTGACTTGCCCAAGGTATCAGCTGTCAGGTAAAAGAACTAGGACAGAATCCCATACATTTCTGACCTCTAAATGCTCTTCTGACCTCCTAGTCCCCCAGACTCTTGTTCTAATTGTAAATGAGGGGGTATTTAGAAAGACTTTTCTATCAGAGAATTTTCTGGCAAAGCTTTTTAAACTAGATGCCTTTTTTTCTGTTTTTATATTCTAATTAGCTGTGGTGTTTTGCTCTCTCTACTCCCAAATGTGTATCTTTGAAACAGCTAATGTGGTATTTTAGAAAGAAATAATACATTGCAATATCTGGTCAGTAAACCTTGGAGTCTTTTCTTGTCATCATGCAGAATTGAACTGCTGGAACAAGCAAAGGCTCTTTTAACCCAAACAATAATGTATTTGCAGTCTTGAGTTCCAGGCTTAAATCTGGCTTTCCGGGCTGTTTGTCATTTGCTTTGGGACCACATGAAAGACCAATTTTTTCCCCTTCCCAGATTTAGAAAACTCAGGCATATTGCTTTCTAAAAGTCTATTGTTCTTATAAGGCACTTTTTGCTTTCTTGGCTCTAATCATGAAGTCATTTTTGACTTTTAAAAGAAACCACAGTTTGACTTGTTACATAATGAACCAGGGGACAAAATACAGTAGCAATTCAGATCCATTATTTTGGCAACATTTTAACCCAGGCAGACCATGTACGGGTGTTCATTTTGGGGGTTGTGCATGCTGATTCAAATTATGTAAATTTTATAATTTGATTTTTTCCTACTTTATCCTGTTGCACTTATCATTCTCTATCATGTGAGCTGAATCACAGCTGGTTCATAGCACATTTCTTATGAGAAATAAAGCTTTATTTTTTAAATTAATGATATCAGGCCCTGTTACTGATATAAAGAAGCAAATTCATACTGACCCCCTTCCATTCTTCCACTGTCACCTTGCTGCGTCCAGGCTTTTGCATAGGCTGTTACTTCTGCTGAAACAACCTTCACTCTGTACAGAATCTTACCAGCACTCAGCTTCTACCTGTAGTGTCCGTCTCCTCTGTACCCTTATTCTTTGCAGGTATGACACAAAACTTGTGTATTAATGTTAGTAGAGTGAGTGCCTAAATGAATAAGGACTTAGACTGAGAACATTTCATTGCATTCCACCTCAGGTAAATGTGTCTTTTGAGTCGACTTTCCTCTGAAAAGCCTGTTCTTACAGCCCAGGTGTGATATCAGATGTCCTCTAGCTCCCCCATAAGGGCACCCTTGGTACTGCATGCAGTGACTCGTGTACCTGTCACTCCTTCCCTATTGGTAGTTAAGGAGTACTGCTGAATGGCCAAGCAACTGACCCAGTACCTGGCAGGTAGTAGGAACTCAGGAATATTTTGTTATTTGCCCTTGAGGGACAGTAAATTTTTTTTATTTACTTTTAATTCTGTTTTTATTGTGCACAGGTAAAGTGTAAATTCTTTAAGCTCTAGAGGGCTTTGTTTGTTTGTTTGTTTGCTAGAACAGCAACTACTTGAATATGAGCAGTTTATTTTTGTGTAAAGCAAAGTTGGATCTTCTGGTTTCCTTGTGCATGTGAATGTCCCACATGCCCAAAGTGGGTGATGGTCAGAGTGGATCCACGTAGCCAGAATTCCCTGTAGCCAGAATTCTTGTAGAGACTGTGCAATCCCTCTTGGCCTATGTGATGGCAACAGCAGGAAAATAGGGCTGATAAAGTCATTTGCTTGCTGGATGGAAGACAGGTAGAATCTGTCCAAGCAAGGCGTTCATACTTCAGTGCTCATTGGGATTTCCTGTATGCTGAATGAGCATGCAGATTCTCCTAGAGGAGAGGCCCAGGAATCTGCTTCACAAGGCTTCCTGGGGACTGTGCTTCAGGTGGCTCTCTGAAATAGTGCATTAGGGAATGGCAAGTGCTGGAGAAAGGTGGCAAGTGGATTAGTCCTTGCAGCCAGAAGTTGCCTTTACTAGGGCCCCGAACCCTAGTAAGGGAACACGTCCGTTCAAGGACCACAGTGTCCTGAAAGGAAGGACTGTGTATTAGCTGTTAGTGCCACCCAGGCAAACTCGTTGCAGCTGTGATGGATGCCTCATGCCCAGCGGCAATTTCAGCAGATAAAGCGAAGAGTCATGGTTTCCTTGACTGGATGGGAATGTCTCCTGTTCTGCAGAGTAATGAAATACACAGATGTACAATGAGGAGAGACAGAGATGAATGGGGAATGATGAGACTGCAGCCGCAGTAAAGGGCCTACTGAACATAAATGCGGGGGCACCACGGCCACTCTTGGCCCGCACACTGGGAGAGGCATATTGCTGACAGCAGGGGATGTTTTGTTGTCAGCCCATCTTGGACTGTGAGGGCTGGAGGCTTCTCCTGGAGTCATCTGTGGCCAGAAGACAGCACGAGCTCCTCGGGGAGGGAGCATTTGGTGAACAGAGGACCCCCAAATATGAAACACACATACCCTTCAACCTAAAGGTTATGCCTTACATAGCGGATGAGAATAAATGCATCTGAATGTGCATTATTTATTGAGAACAGCCCAAATATCCATCTGCATGGGACTTAACAGGACATAGATGTAGTCAAATCACTCCACTATTTTTTAAAGTGATGGTGCGATCCTGTAGTTATTAACACAAAAAGAAGTGACAATAAATCTCAGGAGAACATTTTGTTTTATGGGTTTGCATTTTAGCGTAACTGTATGCTCAGATTTCTCCTTATTAATTTGTAATTACTGGATGTGGTGGGCACTTTTCTGGACAGTGGAGGTAGAACAATGAACAAAACATGGGCCTCTCAGCTACCAGTAGGTTGACATTGCCTGGGCTCATAGAAATGCCCTTCCAGGCTCTGCTTAAGATGGGCTGCATTTGCATGGAGTCCTGTGACTGTCTACTGTGTGCTCTAGGTTTTGAGACCTTGCATCAAGGGTATGTTTCCCGAAATGGCAACAGTGGCGTTTCCTAGGATGCAGCCATTTGGTGTAACTTGTACATTCACCTTTGTGTGTTTCTCTCTTTGAATTTTTCAGTGTTGTCTTAAGTGTATGAAAGCGAAGAAGGTGATTTTGTGGAAGATTTTATATCTTGTGTTTCTGGCTCCTTGAGATGTTTGGTGCACATGCAGGATGTTGGAATAGGAATTGGAGGTGAGGGGGGTGAGGAGGTGACAGCCAGGCTCATTTGGCCAGCCACAGAGGTCTGGAAGCGAGACCCTGGTTCCTTGCACTGGTGACTGTCACTCTTGCCTGTTGTGTATCCACAGCTTGGGAGATGCTGCAGGTCTGCTCAGCTGAGCTCACAGCTCTTCTGACTGAACAGAGGGGCTCTGGCAGTGCAGCTCTTTCGTGTGATTGCCACATGGGAAGAGTCCAGGACAGCAGGTTCCCACAACTTCTGTCATTCTCCAGGACCCATAAGCCCCTTTGAGCCGTCCCTGGGTGCATGATACCTGCTAGAGTGTTTCTGTCGAAGTCTTGGGGCATTCCAGCCTAGAACTAGTCCAGAAGGACTTTCTGTTTCATAATTGTTTTCATGGGGTCTCTCCTGAATCTGATTCCCAATGATGTGGAATCTGTTAACCCTCGAAAAACTCAGGAGTTAGGCGCACTAGTACACAATCCCCTTTCCCCCCCAACCAAGGAAAATTGTGTATGACTTTTGGTCACAAAATCTTTTGTGTGTGTGTGGGAAGAAAACAAGTTACAGATAGGTATGTATATTACAATACCATAATTACAAAATTACAAACAATGCAAAATAATATATCATTTACTCA
Source organism: Uropsilus gracilis (assembly GCA_004024945.1). Lineage (NCBI taxonomy): Eukaryota > Metazoa > Chordata > Mammalia > Eulipotyphla > Talpidae > Uropsilus > Uropsilus gracilis. Next base: position 15,000 of record PVHY01013447.1, on the reverse strand, counting down.
TATGTGTGATATAGAAGTTTCAAATACCACAAGAATGATAAGCATCAAATTCAATGTACAAAGCATCAAATTCAAATTCAAAATCAAATTCAATATTGTTCCTGGGAATGTATAATGTAATATATATATATATATATATATATATATACACACACACACACAAATATATATGTACAAAATTTAAAAAATTAAATTAAAAAAATTAGCCTTTACAGAGATAGTTGACAATCTCTGTGGCTCACAAAATCTTAACTGCTAGTAGCCTGCTATTGACTGGAAGTCTTACTGATAACACAAATGGTTGATTAACACATATTCTGCATGTTTTCTATATTCTGCACTGTATTTCTACAGTCAGATAAGATAGAGCAAAGCAAATGGGTGATTATAAAAATTGTAAACAAGAGAAAACACACATACAGTGCTATGTGTTTCCATGCCATAAGTTTACATGGTCTGTTTTCAAGAACAGAAGATATAAGCAGATCCTTCAGGTCCAAGCCTGAGCTGCTCAAGAGTTAAGTGTGCAGCATTTCTATTAGGTGGCACGCAGGTGTGCAAATGTGTTTTCGTTAAGTGTCATGTCATAAGGATGAGGGGAAACAACGAAAGTTGCTGATGTTGAGTGAAACCACATCTTTCTAGTAGCTGCTTTCATTATACACCATCGCGGTTGGCATAATGTTTTCCAGGAACCTATTGGCAACGTTAAATGAGGACTTATATTTGTTGAAAGAGACTAGACTGAAGGCCACACGAACTGGACTTAAAAAGCCAGGGCCTTTGGGTCAGTCCTGAATGACCTCCTAGCGTCTCGGGTTTCTCACCTGTGAAAAATAAGAAGCAGTTACTGAGTAAACTGCCCATAAAGAGAGGCTCAGAGACTGTCACCACCTGGTGACCCTGGACAGCTCCCCTCTATTTCCAACATCGCCCCAAATACTGGCCCAGGACCAGTGTTTTTCCTGTGTTTTGGATGCTAAAGCAGTTTTTTCTGATAGGTGATGGTTAGCTAGGGGTTACTGCACATTTGTTTGCTTATGTCCTTGCTGGTAAAATAAGAAGTTGGCAGCTGTGTTAAATTATTCCTTCATTCCCAGCTCATTTTAAATTCTTTTTATTTTACGGATCTGTGAAACCCAGAACTGTGACAACCAGACTCTAAGGAGGGGAATGCCTCCTATCAGGAAATAAACCTAACCCCCAGGGGAGCCCTGATGCCTGTCTTACTGCTGGTGAGAGCTGTCGCCTTGAAAGTTCATGGAGCGCGTCCTTGAGAAGCAAGCCTTCAGCAGAATAGAGTCACCTCATCCACAGTTGTCAGGGTGATTAGAGTCTGTCTCCCACTTTCTGCTGGGGCTGCTGAGTTTCGTGCTGCAGTTCCCCCTTCATGAAAATGGGGGCAATGGGGGGACAGTCTAGACTTTGTTCAGGATGCCCCTCTGCCTCAGAACTGCTTGTGCAGAAGGAAAGCAGCTGATAGCTGTTGTCAGTAGCTGGCTTCCTCTGATCCTCCGCCAGGCACCCGGCTAGCTGCCTGTGATCCACCCAGTAGCTGCTTGAACAGGCATCTGACGATACAGATGTAAATCTTAAGCTGGACACACTTCCCCTGACAGAGAGAGCAACTGAGCACCAGTGGGACATTTAGTTAACAATTCCTGAAGTTGGTGCGGGGACAGGGAAGAAATCTAACTGTATGGTAGCTAATTCATTTATAATCATTCATATTCTCACTCTACTCTTTCTTTGTCTCATGAGGTTTCATCCTTTGGCACTAGGCTGGCCTTGGAAATATCTCAGGAAACAGGTGAACCAAGAACGAGGGTTGAGCCTGGACTGTTGACTAGCTTTGCTATTGTGACTTCATTTATGGGCCTCAGTTTTCCTATCTATAAAATGGGTTTTTGTGATGAGACAGCCCAGTGGTGAAAAAGCCCTAGTCATGTTAGTTTCTGGTTTATCCTTTCTGTATTTGTTATGTGTAGATAAGTCAATACATGTATATGTATTTTTTACATCCTTTTGCAAGTAAAGGCATTATGCAAACCTCTGCACTTTTTTTTTCCCACTTAAGAGTATATTCAGCAAGCCACTTCCTATCAGCTGATGAGTTCATGAATATCTTCCACAATGAGCTTTTTAAACTTTGGCAAGCAGAAAAAAAATGAGCACCCCCTAGGATAAATTTTAAAATTCTACAAACTGAAAATAAAATGCAAAAATCTAAAAATATTTAAAAATCTTTAAAAAATAAAATTCTACAAACTCAGTGGTGATGAATAACCTCAACATTCCCATTAACTGAGCACCTACTGTATGCCTTATTCTGTAGATGATTTCATTGAAGTCTTCTTAGTGCCCTGTCAGGGAAAGAAACATCTCCAATGTACTGTGGAGAACTCTGGCTCAGCAGTATGTGCAAACTTTTCCTAGGTCATGAAAAATAGTCACAATTTGAATCCAGGAGATCATCTCCGAAGTTTATCCTTTGTGGTGAACGTTCAACACCAGGACCATTACAGAAGTCCCATGTTGGAACAGCTACATGGTTATTTTAAACCTAGACACGTCCCAGGCCTTTACAACCCTGTTGGTTGTGGATCAGCTGCTGCCAAAGTTGGCATGTCAGCTATGGCAGGAACATGGAGGTAATTTACTGCTTGTTTGTTCCAAAGAGATTGCCCTTCCTTCCTGAGGACCAGTGGGTCCTGCCTTTAAGACAGGAGATGAGAGGGGAGCCAGGTAGAATTTGCTACCTGGGATGCAGCAATTGATCTGATCTTACACCTCATAATCGCCAGCCAGAGCAGCCAGCACCATTAAGGGGAAGCACATCACCCCACAGGGCTGTTTGGTTAGCAGGGCAGTCAATCAAGCCCGAGTTATGGCTGTTTCTGTTAAAACTGTCTGTACAGCAGAAGTGGAAGAGGAATTGCTTTGAGTAGGAGTCTGGCTTCTGTTGGAAAACTGATAGCCTTTGGTGGGGAGGCAATGCAGTTGACTTAGTTGAGAGCACAACTTCTAGAGTTTTGAGCACTGGGGGGGAGGGCCTCACCCCAGTACCAGATTTTCTAGTGTGTGACCTTGGGCTAGTCCCTTCTTTCTTTCTCTCTATTTTTTTTTTTTTTTTTGAGGCTAGGTCTCGCTATGTTGCCTGGGGTAGTCCCGATCCTCGGACTCAAAAGATCCCCAGCCTCCCAGGTAGCTGGGATTACAGGCATGACCTCCATGCCTGGCTATTTTTTGAGACAAGGTCTCGCTATGTTGCCCGGGATAGTCTCGAACCTGCGGACTCAAGCGATTCCTAGCCTCAGCCTCTTGAGGCTGGAATTAAAGGTGCGCACCACTGTACTCAGTGGTGCCTCCCTTCTTTCTTTAAAACACATCTGTGGAGTGGGAACAAAGAGCATACCCATTTTTGTCAAGGATCCCCACAACAACCCCCCATCCCCCAGGTTCAGTGATTTTTCTGTGAGAATTCATAGAAACCAGCATAGATAATCATATTCACAGCGATGAGTAATTACAGTGATCCAAAGCAAAACAACCAAGATAAAGGGTGAATGGAGTGTAGTCTAGAGGATGCCAGACTTCACACTTCCAAGAGTTCTCTCCTAGTGTAGCCACTTGGGATGCCCTTAATTCCCCAGCAACAAGTTATGACAACTCATGTGAAATGTTTGCTGCTGAGAAAGCACATTAGCAGCTCGGTAGCCAGAGTTTTTCTGAGGGGCTGGTCACATGGGCACCCTCTGCATCACATGTACCAAAATTCCAGACTCCTAGAAGAACAGCAGGTGTTCTGTATAAAACATACTGTTTGCAAATGGTCTGCACACAGTGAGCCACTCTTTCCAGAGAATGGTGGAAACCCTTTCCAAATTCAAGTTCCTACTCTCCCGGTGAGGACCAGCCTTGCATGCAGACCTTTCCTGAGGACAACCTGTTATGTTAATAGCTCTGGGTGGGTTACATGAGATAATCCACATGAAACACTCATTACACTACCCAGTGCGCTCACTATATGTAGATCATGATTACTCTATCAGTCAGGGGATGACTTTTGAGTAATACCCAAAGAGTATCCACCCATCATCTGGGTATTTACCTGTTCATCCTTTCGTTTGGCACATTTTGATGGAGCCCTACTAGTGCAGGGGCTGTTTGGTCTCCTCAGGACTTGGCCAGGTTAGCCACTGTCTCCTGAGAGGTCATGCAGGCCTCGTTCTGGCTGGGTTGGAAGCAAGCAGTTATTTTATCAGGTTTGGAATCTCTAGAGCGCTAACTTCTGAGCAGCGGAAGCTTTCACTTATGTTTCAAGCCGTGTAACCACAAAGTGAATCTATTGGGGGATCCACATTGCAATAATATAAGCCTATAATTCAATTGCTTCAAAAAGGGGAGTAGGTAATGAACCTCTTGGCCAAGTGCGGGAGATGGGAAAGGCAGAGTGTGTAGGCCTCAGCTTGCAAAGCTCCAGAATTCAGTCCAGCTGCAAGGAGGGAGGGGATGCCACTTCTCAGAGTAAGAATCTTTGGCCAGGCTCCCCAAACTCTGCAGTCCTTAGAGTCCATAAGAGTCTCAAACTGCCTCACCTTTGGTGTCTCTAGGCTCCTTTTCAGAGTCATCTTTTAGGAACATCATTATTTTGATGTAGCGGGGCGGGGGGTGGGGCGGCTCTCAGCATTATCTTGCCCTTGTCTTTTGCCTGGCTGTTCATAGTCTCTTCATAAGTGACAGGTACCTTAAGCCTCTGTGGCCACCGCCCTACCTTTCCATCAGTCAGAGCCATTACAGTGTTAATACATCACAGTAGAGGTGGTGAGACCCCTTTGCAGACATCAGGGTCATTGTAAAAGGAGCTATTTGCACGCTCAGGGGGATGGACATGCATTGGTGGGAAAACATAACCTGATGTCATGTTGTCTGTTTTTCCTCCCGCAGCCAAGGCAAAATCGAAATGCGGCCCCACATTTTTCCCTTGCGCCAGTGGTATCCACTGCATCATTGGCCGCTTCCGGTGCAACGGATTTGAGGATTGTCCGGATGGCAGTGACGAAGAAAACTGCAGTAAGTGCAAGGAGTCTGGGCTCTGGCACTGCCCTCCCTCGTTTGTGCCCACCTACCCACACCAGCCACACTGTCTCCTTACACCCTCTGTTTGGGCATTTTCTGTTTTTACCCAGTTTCTTGGTCACAAGTGCAGATGTGCTGGGACTCAGCTAAGTGTGCTGGGTGTGGGGCATACTGTATGTTCACTTCTAGGGCCACCATACAGTATGGCATACTGTATGGTGGCCCTGCAAATGCACATGTGTGATCCCCATTATCAGCTAAGTAAGTGGAGGTGTCGAGGGGCAGAGTAACTCATCCTGCTGCACAAAGCTCATAAGTAGCAGAAACCATTCCTGGGCATATCTGAACACCTCTCTGGTGAACTCTCCCTTCAAATGCCATGTTTCTGTGCTTGTTTGCTTCCCTTCTTACTTTGCATGATTTTTAGAAAATGTGCTTACATATTATAAACAGATTGTAAGAGTGTACAGGGGAGAGGGTGTCCAAACAATTGAGATAAAACAACTGTCTTCCTTGACTTGTGAACTGCCCTGTTTCTTTACCTGCCTTATAATATTCTGTGGTGTTAGTACGCAACACACACACACACACACACACACACACACCTTTATTCGCTACATAGTAATCTTGGTGTTGAGCTTCACTGGACACACACAGTTCTTTTCTTGCCAGCATTGCTGTGTCCACAGTTTCTTCACACACAGTGACCTTCAGTGACCTTCAGGTGTCTCTTCCCTGCCTTTCCCTTATTCCATCTCCCCCAGCAAGTAACTGGTCTTCGAATACTATTTCTTCTTCCCTTTCCCCTTAAGTATTTAAACTGCTAGATTCTTTGCAACTATATTTGAGTCTGGAAAATGTACACATTTATTTTCTGCAGTTACATATTTTGTGGCAGTTCTCATTACTCTCTCCCCTTCTGTTCCCCTCCCCTCTTATATATGCATACACTCTCCTTATTGTGCCCTATTTACATGTAAATTTCCCCCCCCCCATCTGTTTCAATTACTCAGGTGATGGTTTAGGTAGATTGATTTCTTTACCCTGTTCTATTTTACATCCCCAAAGAGGAGAGTGACTGTCCCCATGTTATTCTTGTCTTTCCAGGGACCAGTCATTGCTATTCTCTCCTAGTATGGACTGGGGCATTTGTAACTCTCCCTCATGCCTCCTCCTGTGGCTTTACTTCATCTTCTGGGTCTCAGATGGCAGCAGAATGGCATCACCTAACCGCTAGAGAACTGAGTGCTTAGAGGGTGACTCAAACCTACTTTTGGGCAGGATGCCTGTCCCTCACCGCACAGGGGCCTGACTGGGAGAAATGACTCTTATCAGAGTCTGGGCTGCATGTTAATGCAGCGTGAGAAGGGCATGATACTGAATAATCTTGTCTTTAAAACAGGGTGCAAAGACCCTGCTTCCTAGGGTGGTTGTGAGATTCAGATGACAAAATGTCTGAATTGTGCTTCACAAAGTGGCTGTTCTAGGGCAATTTAAAAATGTATGGTGGCTTAAAACCAAACTGAGTGACCGTATTTCCTAAGAGTTCATTTTTTAGCTTTGGGTGTCCACGGATAGGCTCCTTTTCTTTCTGTTTCACCTATTTCTTTAGTGTGTGTATCAGCTTGATCTCAGCCTACTGCTGTTATTGGAGATCTTGTCATCTAAAGGACAGTGTGTGTGTGTGTGTGTGTGTGTGTGTGTGTGTACACACTGATACCTTCTGATAACAACTTCAGATCTTTTGTTATTGTCCCCTGGGTCCCTGAGACTGTGTTCATTTTTTAATCAGTCTTTCTTCTTTTCATTGTTCAGATTAGATCATTTATGGTAATGCATTCATACTAAAGAGGAATCAAAAGACACTAAAAAGCAAGTGTGGTGCATTACATTATAAGAGTAATGTATGTACATTCTAAGTATATTCTGGCTTCTATGGTTCCTGGTGACAAATTTGTTGTTCTACAGAGTCTCTGCTATAACTAAAGATGCTGTATGGTTTAAAGGTTTGGATATTGGTCTTTAATTGTCCAAATGAGTAAATTTTACCCATTCCAAATTAGGTCAACAGGCATAAGCCAGCATTTTCCTCTAACTTATCTACCATTTTAAAAATGCTGCTAAACTCACTGTTTTGAAAACTGGTAAATAAAAGGAAAGAATTAAACATTTATCCCTGCCCTTTCCTGTATCAATTGTATTTTAAAGTAATTAAATAGCTGACTTAGGGAAGTTCTCTTTTATTGACAAATACCAGCTAATAGAAGAATGAGAGAATTAGAGTATCTCTATTTTGTAACCCCTAATGAAGAAATGGATCATCAGTGGCTGCTAAAACCATTAGATGAAAAATTGATGGAGAGCTTTATAATGGATGGATCAGGCTGAAAACTCCTGAAACCACCAGTCAATCTTTCCACAGACAGCTTTGAATCGATACTGTACCACTTCAAGTAGAATGTAGAAGCCTTATCACAACATAGATCTCTTTATGTTACACTTGTTTTGTATGGTACCTCTACACTAACGCCCCAAAGGATAATGTTTCAATTTTTGCTTTAAAATTTCAAATATCTTTTGAAAAATTCCAGAGAAGAAGAATATTGTGCATGTTCCTATATGTACTGTTTGGATTCTTCTTCCTTCATGCCTGCTATTTCAAACCTCCTGGTATTATTTTCCTTCTGTCTGAAGAACTTCCTTTAGCAATTCTTTTAATGCAAGTCTGCTGATGACACATTTTCTTATTTTCCCTTCATCTGAAAATGTCTTTATTTCACCCTCATTGCTGAAGGATATTTTTACTGCATATAGAATTCTGGGTTGACAGTTCTTTTCTTTAAGCACTTTAAAAATGTTGTGTCCCTCTTTATGGCTTCTGTTTTCCAATGACAAATTTGCAGTCATTCATATTGTTTCCCTCGGGAGAATGCAACATTTTTCTCTGACTACGCTGAAGATTTTCTTTCTGTCTTTAGTTCTCAGCAGATAAATGATAGTGTGTTTGGGTGTGTCGATTTCTTAGACTTTATCCTGCTTAGGATTCTATTTGGATCTGTAGGGGTTTTGTAGTCTGCTATACTTAGGACATTTTCAGCTATTATTTTTTTAAATATTTGTTAAGTGCTGCACTCTTTTCCACTCTTACAGGATCTGATAACAACTTTAGATCTTTTATTGTCCCCCAGAACTTTGAGACTGTGTTCAATTTTTAATCTGGTTTTTTTTTTTTTTCTTTTCACTACTGAGGTTAGACACTGTTGGTAATGTTTTACCAAGTTTGTTTTTCACTGTCATTGCCACTCTGTGGTTCTTTTTTATTTCAGTTACTGTATGATTTTTCAGTTCTAAAATTTTCTTTTGTATCTTCTCTTGTTCTTTTTTTGCTGAAATTTTTTTTATTTTTTAGTTGTTTTGAGATTGGGATTGTGAGAGTATTTATATAATAGCAACTTTCAAGTCTTTGTCACACAAAAACCAACATCTGTCTCATCTTGACATGAGTATTTGTGATTATCTTTTTCCATTAGAGTTGAAATTTTCCTGTGCTTTCATATGACAGGAATTATAGTCTGGGTAATTTGATTATTACATATGACATTTTGTGTTTTGTTTAAATCCTATGGAGAATACTTAGACTTTTCTTTAGGCAAATGACCTTATTGGGTCAGTCCACAAGTTTTTTCCCAGTCCCCTGGGGGCTGTGGTTGCCATAGTTTTCAAACTATTTTGTCTATGCTGTTGGCTCTGTCCTCCTTGTGCACTTCCCTCCTGGTAGTCAGTCTGGGGTTTGGGCAGTAGTGTGTCTGTGAACTCAGTTCTCAGCATCACTGGTGAGCTGATGAGGACCAGATCCATGCATTTACAGATGAGAAGTTCATAAACAGCTTTATGGATTTGCTCTCCTGAGTTCCTCCCTACATAGTTCCAGTGTGATCTTCCCCGATTGGCCTGCTCCCATTTACTTTTCAGAATCTAAAAATAGCTGCAGCATGTATTCCATCCAGGTTTTTTTTTAGCTGCATTCAGTAGGAGAGCCAGAGTGGGCGTGATGACTGCATCCGACCCAGAATTGGAACTTCCCACACGCCAGTTTTAGCATCACAAGAAAAGAGGCAACCAGATGTTATTTACCTTCCGACATGACCCAACAGGATCACACCCACCACAAGGTGTTTCTCCCGCAAGCATCCAATCTGAATCTGATTAAGCATCTAAATTTGTCTTAGTCCATTTGGATTGCAGAAGCAGAGTGTCATAGACTAGGTGGCTTCAACCACAGAAACTTCTCTCTCTCTTAGTTCTGAGTGTCAAGATCCCCGCCACCACCTGGTAGTTTGGGACCTCATTCTGATTATGTCTGTGCATGGCCTGCCTTGGTGCTTACATACAGAGACACCCCTTGACCCCTCCTCCTCTACCTCTTCTTACAAGGATACCCATCCATCTGGAGGGCATCACCCTCAGGACCTGCTGATATTCTAATCACCTCCCCAAAACCCCACCATTTAGTACCACCCCATGAAGGTCTAGGAGGATACAACACACAGTTCATAAGATAACCATTAATTTTTAGGGATTTGGAAGCATGGGATATATTTGTGACCCCATGGGTAGACAAATTCCCAGATCCAAATTGCAAGAAATTCTTCAAAGCCAGTTATAGCCACTCATAAATTCTTAGAAGAGGCTGAAAAACAGAAAAAGGAAATCTGTAGGTTGAAAGAGACTGAGACAAATCAAATGCAATGTATAGACCTTGTTATAATCCTGACTCAAACCAACTATTGAAAAAGCATTTGCAACAATTGGAAAAATTTGAATTGTATTTACATATTTGATGATATGAAGACACTGTTGTTAACTTTTCAAGTGAGAGAATATTTTTCTATTTATTTTTTAAAATCTGGTAGAAATATGTATCATATATCAGTGCACTCTGGGATATGCCTCAGCTGCCCTGCCTGGGGAAGGACTGAAACATAGTTGTCATGATGGATAATTATTAAGGCCAGGTGATTGGAATGTAGGGGCTCACTATACTAGTCCCTATTTTTCATTCTATTTAAAATTGTCCATGTTATAAGGACACCGGTACTTAGATGTTTATTGCAGACTATTTATAAACCAGTACTTAGATGTTTATTGCAGACTATTTATAATGGCCAGGAAACAACCCAAATGCCCCAAAACAGATGAATGAATCAGAAAGTATGGTATATATACACAATGGAATATTACTCAACAATTAAAAGTGACAAACTTGAGACATGTGTGATAATGTGGATGAACCTAGAGGGAATCATGCTAGCAGAAATGAGCCAGAAAGAAAAAGAGAAATATGGGATGATCTCACCTCTTTGTGGGATATAAGGAAAGCAAACAAACAGAAGGGCAAGTGAAATTTAAAACTGTCAGCAGAACTGAAACATAGAGCAAGATAGGGGGAGGAGGTAAAATTGGGGAGGGAGGGGCACAAGAATTTAAAATGATGGGTTCATGGGGGATAAGGTGGTGGGAGAACCATAGGGAATATAAAAAAATTATCTATGTTAAAGTGGTAAAAAGGAAATAGATGAAAGCTAAGGATATAATTTGGTGGTGTGATGCCTTAACTTCAATAAATAACCTAACAGTCACATGTTTAAAGAACTTTCTACACATATGTGTTCTCACTTTTACTCTCTTTGGCATTCAGGAGGGAGCATAAGCAGGAATCAGTGTTTCTGTTTTAAAGATCACTGAGATTTTGCCCTTTCATTTCTTCCTCCTACTTTTGCTGTATTTGGACTCTTCCCTCTCCCCCATGCGCAGACCTCCTTGGCGGGAGGTGAAACTGGCCTCACTGGCTGCTAGTCCTCGGTGAGGAAAAGAACTCCGGCCAAGGATGGAGATGGCAAGTTGGGCTTGGTGACCACAGCAGGAAATTAATTCAAGCTGTGAATCTCCTGCTACTACTTTCAACATAGTTGTGTCCAGTAAAAAGATGATATAAATCCAGGATCTGAACTCTAAACCACAACACTTATATGTACCCCCTATAATAATGATTTTAATAAGCAAAGGACCATGTGGTATTTTCAGTTGTTTGCATGCATCATCTCATTTACTCTTCATATCTTATGACATAGACACTGATATCCCCATTGGACAGACAGGGAAATGGAGACAGAGACGTTAAATGAGTTTCCTGATGTTATGTAGCTAGTGTGTGGTAGAGCTAAAGTTTGAGCGGAAGTGCTCTTCTCAGCCTCACTCCTTATGCCACAGTAAAGTGTATGTTTGGGACAGTTAGCTGGGCCAGATAAGGAAACACAAAGAACCTGGAATTTCATTTCAGTTTCAGTGAGAAGCAGCTGTTCCTGCTTCACGTGCAGGGTGATGGGAAAGGGCAAACATGACAGATACCTGGGGAGCTGGGCATGGCAATCTCTGTAATAGAAGTGGAGGGAGAGAAGACAAGTGTCCATTTCAAGCATGCAGGGCTTGAAGTGTGGGGTCTTCAGGCAGAGGTATCCACCAGGCGTAAGGAGGAAGGTGTTTCTTGGTGGAGAGGAGGTTTGCGGAGCTGTCCATCCACAGGAAGCCGCTGTGAGATTGAGTAAGAAGAGTAGGGAGACTTGGGTGTTGAGCCAGAGAGAGCAAAGTCCAGGAAGCCTTTGCAGGAAGGAGAGACAAAGCACCATAACCAATCAGGCCTCTCTTCCTGGCATCTGATGCTAGAGGGGGGTTGAAAATTCAAATCCTTGAAAATTCAGATCCTCTGAGTCCTTAGAGCATGGACAAAGGCAAACTCCCAAAAGGAGGATCTTTGCCTCTTGATTTCTGGCTCTAGAACATGGCTGCACATATGCCAGCTGTGTCTCCAAGGGTGCGGCACTGCTGAGAGAGGCCCTGTGAGGGACACTGAAGGGAATCCAAGAACTCAAGCAAACAAGCCACCTCTTCTTTGAAGGCCATAGAGGAAGCAGTTCTTGTTGTGGCAGGGGGTGGGGAGGGCACACTGTGTGCAAAGAGGTTTGGGGCATGGTGCCATCCATCCTGGAGCTCTAAGCACCCCCAACTTCCCCAGTTGCCTGGTTTCCAGGGATTTAGAGGCTCCGTTGCCAAGATCCCCAAGGAGGCTATGAGGTTAGGATGTTCGGAAGGAAGGAAGGAGTAACCACTGTGAGATGGAGAAGCAGATAGGAAATGTGGGGGCTGGTGGCAAGGAGTTTCTTACTGATGTGCTTTGTCAAGAATCCTTTGAGGTGGAAGAGGGCCCGACTTCACAGACTTTAAATGGATTAAAGGCGACATTTCCTGCATCCTGCTGGAGACAGATTGCTTCATTTCCTGTCTTGAAACCAGTCAGTGGCTTTTGGGCGACCGCAATGGGCCCTTGCTCCTTTCCTTCAGATGTGGTTGAAGCAAATGCCGCCAGTTTAATTAGCCACTGAGCTTAACCTTACCTCAGTCCTCCCTCCTCGGGCAGGGAGAGCCAAGTTCTCTTTCCTGAGGATTGTGGGCTCAGATCCTTACATCCCTGGGTTTCTTGTAATAATAACCCTGGAGGTTTTGAGCCTGCAGTTGAGTTTTTGAAGTTGACTCTGCAGACAATTTTTTTTCATCTCTATTGAAATAAATATTATAAAATACAATACTAGAAATGAGTAAAATAATACATTTTTCAGGGACTGGTAAGCCTTAGCAAAGACAAAGAAAACATACATTTGGAACCAATTAAATATGGCTAAAAGATAAAGAGACAGAGCATCCTAATACACAAAAGCATTTCCCGGTCCACTTATGAGCCATCTGTTGAGTAGATACGGGGCTAGCATCCTGGGACTACAGAAAACCATGAACTTGACTCCTGCCCTCGCAGAACTTATGGGTTCGTCCCCCTAGTCTCACGTCCATTCACACTAGACTCGGCCTGAGCCTGTGGCCTAGAAGAAATTGAGTAAAACTGGTAAAGCTTGAGCCGTCTGAGGTCTTAGGGCCTGGATAGGGGATCTGCCCCTCTGGTTAAGTGCGTATGACTCATAACTGAACAGCTAAGCCAGTGAGCACCGGGATGGTTGGGGATCTCTTCTGTGTCTTGGCTTAATCAGTGTTTACCTTGGTGGGTGCAGTGCAGGGACATTCTTGGGAATGTTAATTTTTAGGCTGGGTTGTAATGCAGCATTGACTTTGGCCCCTTTTCGAATGTTCTGTTCTCTTTTGAAACTATCCTACACTTCTGCTTTTGGAATTCCTAAGGTTGCTTTTTAAAGAGTTCCTGGCCCTTCCCAGAATGTCAGCTTTTATGTCTTCCTGGCTATTTGTCTGCAGGGTAGCAGCAGCACCCCCTCTCCCTTCCAGTTGATTGTGTCCTGGGAGCATATGGCTGGTTGGATTGACGTAAATGAAGACATAGGCAAGGCTTGTGGGCCCCTCTGTGAGGAAACACTGGAAGGATATGAACGTTGCCCAGTGTGGCTCAGGGACCTCTCTTTCTGGCTTCCTGGGAGGTTTGTGGAATGTTCCTCCAGCATCCTGTTTCTCTGCCCCGCGTTGAGTGCTGTTGGTAAGAAGGCACCATGAATCTGGTGGTTTACTAACTTATACTCACGTCTTCTGAGCAGCAGGCACCGAAGTGAAAAAGACTAAAAGCAGGTGTGTGTCAGAGAACTTTTCAAGGGGAAAGGGTGATGGAAAAGCAAAGTGAGTGATCTCTGAAATATTTCTGCCAGACCAAACGCTTAAAATTTTTTATTGAAGCTTTCAAACATACTGAAAGGGGGAGTAAAATTCAACGAACACCTGTGTTTCCAACGCCCTGTGTTAAAAAATGACATGACCATGTTGTCTTATTGGCTTCAGATTGTTTAAATAATAAATTTACCAAATGTCTTTAGTATAACCTTCTCCAATCCTCTCCTCTCCTCTCTCCGGAAGCACCCATTGTCCCAAAATTGAGATTCCCTCTTCCCATGCAAGTTTATATTTTGTCTGTGTGTCTGTTTGTGCATTCTAATTTTATTGACACAGCTGTACAAGTTTCAAGTATATGGCATATTGATCAGATAGATAGATAGATAGATAGATAGATAGATAGATAGATAGATACCAGATAATTGATTACCAGCTAGATAGATAGGTAGGTAGATAGATAGATAGTTAATTACCTAAATAAGTTAACATCCATCATCATAAATAGATGCCACCCACCCATAAAAAAATAAAAAGTTCTTTCCCTTGTAATGAGGCTCTTAGGATTATTCTTGACAACTTTCATATATGCCATAAAATAAAGTTAATTATAGTATATATATATTTTTTTTTCTCTCCACAACAAGAAACATCCTTTTGCCCAGCTAACTTCACAATGCTAATTCAACACTCCCCATGTTCTTCTATAACTTGCTTTGCTCGTACAATCTTGTGTTTGTCAGATTTGTCCACATCAACTCTAGTTCATTTATTTTTTTTCACTCTGTACAACAGGGGGTTGGAAGCAAATCAGTCCATGAACCAAAATTGGCTCATTACCTGTTTGTGTCAGTGAAGTTTTATTGACACATGACCTTCATATGTGAAGTCTGTATGACTGCTTTACATGATAGTAGTGAAGTACTATCATGTAGTTAAAGTAGAAACAAAGACCAATTGGTTAGCAAACCCCAAAATAATCACTCTGTCCCTTTGCAAAAACTGTTGGTCAATCCCTGTGAATTCTCTTGTAGCAACTTAGCACACTGCTCCCATTCTGTGAGCAAATATTTGGGTCATTTCTAATTTTTTTACTTTATAAACTGTATTTCAGTAAACATTTATTTAGACTTTTCCTTGAAGTACATAACTGGAGTGAAATTTCTGGGCTGTAGAGGATATGTACATAAACTCAATATTACTGAATTGATTTGCAAGATGTATCTCCCAATTCTTTATTTATTT
>PVHY01013446.1:0-41337 GCA_004024945.1 Uropsilus gracilis | reverse complement strand
AAAAATTTTAGAAAAGATGGTATCATTGTGATATCATGAAATTTGTTTTTTACAAATATGTTTTCAATTTTTTTTTAAATTGCTTGTAATTTTAAAGGAGTTTGTACATTATCATTAATTGTTGCTAATAAGCTCACATAGTTATTGAAATATGGTCTAAATTATTTAGCTTTACCTGTATGTAATAGTTTATAAACTACTATTCATTGATAATGATTGATATACTGAAGCTAAAATCAGGATGGGTCCAACTTCATTCAGTACATATTTATTATATTGATATAATTAAAACATAAGTATGAAAAGATGATTGATGATGATAATTTGATTCATTGAAATATGATGATAAACAACCTATCTTGAGATTATATTTAGTAATGGGCCAACATTAGATTACATTTAGTTACCTAAGGCATAAACCAAACCTAGTATGTGTCAGCCTCTTGCTAACACAAAGTGATTTCTACTTACCTTTAACAATTTTCTTTTACCTCCTGTTGTCTTAGATTCTTTCTTCCCTAGTTTATTTATTTGTTTGGAGAGACCCCTTCTGCTCCATCCCTTGTTTAAAAGCGTTAGAACCCTCATGTTATCCTATGATAATTTATACTTTTAACACATAATCTAGTCTTCAAAAAAATTTTTGGTTGACTTCTTAAAATTACTACTTCCCTTTTCAACTCCCCATACTTATTTTTTTAAATAATGGTCTAGATGCTGGCAGAAAAACTAGTTGATAGAAATTATTCTTACTGACAAACTGCCTTTTCTGACCTTTCATTTCACTACATATACATTTGAAAAGTTTGCCAAATTCAATCTTAGAAACTTTGAAACAGCAAAAATACTGAGTTATCTTGTTTTAATCAGTCTATGGAGTAATACTTTTTTTTTCCCTAAAAATACTCTATCAACCCAGAGATATACCAAATTTAAGAACGGTGTACTTGTCTTTATTTTAAAGTTAATTAATTTTTTCTTACATCATTGTAGTACCCATAATTCTCCCATCACCACTGAACCATTGAACTATTACCATATTCCCTTGTGTTCTTCCCTCCCCTGTTTTATCTTTTTCCCCTTTACCCCCATATGCCTCAGATCAATGGTCAGCTTGCTAGTATGTGTACTTCTCTTTTAATCCTTATGTAATCAATTGTTCTTTTTACTGAAAGGAAATTGTCATGATTTTTGGAGTATTTTTAAACAAGGGTTTAGGACCCAGTTGTTCTATTTCTATTTTCATCATCTTTCTTACTGCTCTAGAACTCATTTTCTCTGCTCAGTGGTGGCTATTTGTCTATGTAAATAAGGAGTAGCAGGAAGGGACATGGGGGTTTAAGCCTTATTTGATTGTTTTACATACTAAGTAAGAGGGGGAAGAGAAGGAGGGAGGGAGGGTGGGTGAAGGAGAGGGAGAAAGAGAGAGAGAGAGAGAATGTGTGTGTGTGTAAAACATTTTCATAGTTAGCAACAAATGTTTTGGGGATCAGTATAATCCTGCCACTCTCCCCTTAAAAGGTTCTTACTCCTTGTCACATGAAGTATGATGTAGCATTACTATTGGTATCAGTTCAAACTGGAAGTATAAAATATTACCCCCCCCAAAGTATTTTCCTTTGCATCATCTTTCAACACATGATAACTGAGCACTTGTTATATATCAGATTAGAACTAGAAAATAAACTGACAAGAAAAAGGAGCAGCATTTATAATCTTTTTTTGGAATTTCTATTTCTGGTGCTACCAGCTCAAACTTATGCCAGCAGTCTTGAGGGAAATTCTATTCATAGTTAAGGTTGTTCAGTGAGGACACAAATCTGAAAGTCATTGCAATATATCAGGAAGATTAGCAGAATTCAGAGTATATACTTAAAAATGAAGCGGAAACTCAAATCAGACAATCAGTAGTACATCCTTTGGAGTAATTCATAATATGACATCCTAATTACCTGTTCTTTAGGTTTCTCTAACCTCTGCTTGCAAGAATGGTGTGTGTTATCACAAACATATATACTCCGTTTATGTGTCTGTGTAGACTTGCTAGTGGAGGATTTGGAAATTCAGATCCTAGGATTATATCTATGGTTTCTGGATGAGTGTGTTTATTCTATGTTAATATTTTATGATATGTTTTTCTGTAGTGAGCATATATAATTTTTGCCATAAGAACAGGCTATTTTTGTAATATGAACAGGCTGAGTAAAATGGCATTAGTGAAAAGATAATGCAGTTAAAGAACTTCTCTGTAGTGAAATTCTTTAGGCATTCGAAATTTGTGAGAAGGTTTATATGGAGCCTATCAGCAACAGCAGTAGTCTGGCAGGGGGTCTAATTGGCACATATGCTTTTATTCATCTTCAAGATCAGATGTAAAGACATCAGTGTCTTCTAACATGGGCAATAGTAATATAAAGTAAGATGACAATTTAATACTTAATATTTTTCTTTAGCATATGTTGCTCATTAAACATACCAGAGAATTTTTAAAATACAATTTAGAGGTCTAGTAAATATTTGGAAACTAAGATTCCTTAAATATGTTTGAAAGAAAAAATTACTTTTCGATCTCAGAATGCTTCTACCCCATGGTACGATTTTGTATCATCTAATTACTGTGTGTTAACCTATTTTACAGAAAATTCTTATTTTGTTTCCATGTAGTGAACCTCATGCACGGTTCTACGCAGCTCAGATAGTGCTAACATTCGAGTACCTCCATTCACTAGACCTCATCTACCGAGATCTGAAGCCTGAAAATCTCTTAATTGACCACCAAGGTTATATCCAGGTATGACTTTAAGAAATCATACATGTATACCTATAGTACCTATGCTTGAGAAAACACTAGGTAAGAATTTGTATGTGTTTAACCCCACTTAACAATATTGTATTTTCTTCAAGAGAGAGACAGCAACTTCCTGATAGCTAAAATTGAGCTCATGGTTCTGCTGTGGTTATGGAGAACCGAAAAATTCCGTCAAGAACAGAACCTGTTTATCTCTCCCATAATCTACAGCTGTGAGCTGAGCACAGGCTCCTGCATAAAGAAATAAGTGCTAAAATTTGGAGCACTCACTTAACTGCCAGGCATGGTTGCAGGGGTTTTCTTGTATCCCCTTTTAAACAGCTTGATGAAGTCTCAGTCCTGCTGTTGTTTTTATTTGAAGGCTGATGAAGCTCAGGCCCAGCCAGGTCACACAGGCAGCAAATGGTAGAGCCACAGGCTGAACCTGGACAAGCTACTCCCCAGCTCCTGCTCCTTATCACCTCAGTACAGCTGCCCAAGGTGCCCTGGCGACCAACACTGGAATGTGGCGGTGTTTTCTTTCCACTTCTAGTATAAAAGTGGGAACACCCTTTTTATGCAGTTATCAGCGAATACTCCTTTTCATGATTTTGCACTTTGATGATGTCAGTGATGGCAAACGACATGCTGGACGTAATGGACACTTCAGGCGCTGCTTCTTTTTCTCTGAGTGGCTTGTTTCAGTCTTCTTCCACCGATAGTGACCTTCATGGATTAGTCTGTTACGTTGCCTTCTTTTTTTTCCCCATGGTTTTCATTTTAACCCTGAGTTTTAGCTTTTAACTTAGCCACAATAAATGAATTCATTGCAAAATAATAAATGGCTGCAAACCTTTTTTTTCTTCTTTTATAGGTCACAGACTTTGGGTTTGCCAAGAGAGTGAAAGGCAGAACTTGGACATTATGTGGCACTCCAGAATATTTGGCTCCAGAAATAATCCTCAGCAAGGTATAGTTATTATACCACCATATCCAAAATAGAAATAGAAGGCATGAGTTGATGTGGACCTCTGTAAAAATAATTTGTTGACCTGTTTTACTTATTTAATCAAAATGATCTATTTGAATTTGTTTGTGCCTGACTATTAGATAGAATTTCTTAGAGTCATATACTGGTCCTGTGATCTCAGTTCATTTCTGGATCAAAGAGAAATACTGTGAAAAAAAGCTGACTGGAGTAGCCATGTTTTGACTTTACTAGGTGATTTCAATTAACAGAGTTGAAGCAAAACTGATGTCCATTTCTATTATGAAAACAAAGTCCTATTCCTGTCACATTCATCTCTCCTATTTAAAGAAATATGGACGTGTGGAAAAGATTTATGCTATTATTTTTGCTAGTAATTTGAAAATGAGATAGTTTGTAAAGCTAAATTTTGGAAAAAGCTTAGAATATGGGGAGTAATAGCGAAGGAATTAGAGGGTACATTTAAGGGAAGACCAAAAGACCCAGCAAGAACTCTGCTCAAGTGGGAATGTTTTTGGTGATTTCCTCTGTGCTAGTTGACACTAATAGTTAA
The DNA here is from genome assembly GCA_004024945.1 of Uropsilus gracilis. Taxonomy (NCBI): domain Eukaryota; kingdom Metazoa; phylum Chordata; class Mammalia; order Eulipotyphla; family Talpidae; genus Uropsilus; species Uropsilus gracilis. Next base: position 37,008 of record PVHY01013446.1, on the reverse strand, counting down.
CAAAATTTCTGTCAGATATGTTAGTAGTTTTCTTCTTTTCATATCAATAGTTCTTAATTTTAGTAAGTATAGTGTGCAAAAACATCTAATTAAAACATAGTATGAAAAAAATAGCTAATTAAAAGACCTTTGTGTATTTTTGTCTTTTTTTGTGTCTTTTGTTTGTCTTTAGTTTTTCATACATGTCATTTCAGATAGTCTTCACAAAACTTTCCTGAATGCTTTTAGAGATGAGAAGTAAAGCAATAGATAGCTGAAGTATATTTGTTTTTCATTACTAGATTCTAAATTAGACTTTTAGCTTAGAAAGATCTTGTCAAATGAAAGGGATTGCCCCTAGTATATTCACCCTCCTAATTTGAACAGTATGGAGTTTTTCAAAGTTAACTCCATGATGACTTACCTACTATGTTCTTTCAAAACTTTTGACCTTCCTAAGTATGCTCTAGAAAATCTGATTCATACCATTAAGGGCCTGTAATTGACTATAAGAATCAACTTGGTCGGGTTATCTCTTGTTAAGCAATTACTAAATTATCTCAATTAAACACAGGATATGAGCTGGACACAGTGGCTTGTGCCTGTAAGCTTCTGCCTATGAAGTGGCTGGGGCCAGGGATTGTGGTTCGAGTTCCACTCGGGGCTACACAGCGAGGAAGGAAGACACAGGATATTTTGTTGTCTAATGATTTTAGGAAGAAAGTTGAATAATATTTCATAATATGCACTTCCAGTATTTGGAAATTCTCCTGTTTGTTTCATTAAATCTGACCTGAAACATTTTGTTCACTTCTATTCTATCATGAATGGGTATTCCACAACTGTTTTTTGTTCTGAAATTTCTTATGCTTGAAGTTCACTTTGAAATCATCAATAGTTGACATTTGGTGTATTTATCCTAGGGCTACAATAAGGCAGTGGACTGGTGGGCATTAGGAGTGTTAATCTATGAAATGGCAGCTGGCTACCCTCCATTCTTTGCAGACCAACCCATTCAGATTTATGAAAAGATTGTTTCTGGAAAGGTAAGAAATGCACTTCTATTATTTTACTTCCCACCTCACCCCATCAGCAGCCAAAATATTTATTATTTCTATACATGAATTTTGAGCTTTGTATGTTAAAGTCATTTGATGTCATCAGAAAATTATCTTTTGGGGGAAAATATAAAAATATCCATAATTGCTGCTTTTTTATCTATCTATGACTGATTTAAGATAGTAGCACAAATATTAAATCTTGGAGTCTCATAAGAAAAGAAATTTGACAAAATAATCAATTCCATATTTAGTATATCTATTACTTGCAAAATGTAGAATGATAGTCCTGATTCTCTGTTCAATAAATAAAAAAGGTTAGTTACTTCATGTGGGTATATTGTTGTAGAAAAGATTTAGGGCTCTTTTTATATGTCATTGTCAGAAAGAGTTTCTTGTTTGAAATACATAAAACACCACAAAATTTTAAGTAAATATAACAAAGATAAGCTTTTATAAGATGGGAAAATTGTAAAACTGATACTAACAATTGTTCAGTTGTAAAAATGGTAATAACAATTGTTCATGTTGCTTTGATTATAATTATCATTGATCTTTAGTAAATATAGAACTAACATTAATTTTTTCTTGCATACAAATTACAAGACATAGTATTTTAATTTCTAATTGCTCTATAAACCTTCCTTTTTTGACATATAATCCCTAATTTTCCCTCAAGATATTTTGTTTAAAAGTCAACCTTTCTGACTCCCCTTAGTTTATACCTCCCGATCTTAAAAGAAAAGACTGCAGTCAATTTTAATACAAATGAGCCTAATTCTTCCCTTCCTGTAGAGCAAAGCAAAAAATAGGCTTTTAAAAATTACCTGAGGAAGGCCTTCTTTAAATTTGTTAAAGAGCTGTTGGGAAGGAATATTTTTCCCTTTACCTCTCTTTTTTCCCATTACTATATTTAGTGCACTTTTAGCTTACTTTCTAAAAAAAGAAATTATCATAAGCCTGTTTAGAATATGACCAAATAGGAGCACTTTAACCTTGACATGACATTACCCTGAGATGTGATGTGTTGACAATTTTTGTACTTTGTGACCTTCTGAGGCACAGATCAGCCTAATAAACCTAATGAATCTAAAATAAGAGAGAGAGGAAAAGTCTCCAGTTTCTTTGTATCTCACACAGGTACACATTGGTGTGACTCTTAGCCGCTATAAACTTAAAATATACAATGGTTATTATTCAAAAGACACCCTCAGTGTTGATAATGTAGTACCTTATCTCTTTTTATATAAGACAAAATTCAAATTTAATTACAGATGCTCATAACTGGGTCTTCGGAAATAGAAAGACACTTACTGAGACAATGAGTCTACTCAGCCACTTAGAACCCACATCTTAACATAGTGTTGGCCCATATCTCACTGTGCATATACAGTCTATAGAGATCACAAGACTTTCAGTTCTACTTTATATTCATTCTTTGAGAAAGAATAAATGTTGTGACGCTATGGCAGGGAACTAACTAAATAACTTACATATTTCAACTATGTCAGAGATAAAAAAAATCTACAGATAACTAAATTGGGTATTGCTAGATTTACTAAGATAATACAGAAAGGCAGAAAGAATTACTGTGTCCTTGATGAACTTGTAGAATTCTAAATTTGGGGTTTCTTATATTTGTAATTGTTTTCACAGAGGAGAATACTAAAGTCACATTAAAAAGCTTTTGTGATGAGCTAAACTAAGCAACAAGAAAAATTAACAGATAAGCAATTTTTTGAATAATTTAAGAAGTTATTATGTAAAAATCTCAAGAGAAAATAAAAACCTAAATTCCTGGGAAGAATTATGAGAGAATTGAAATACTTTAAAATCACTGAATGGGAGAAGCATATTTTACAAATACAAAGACTAATGCCAAGTTATAGCGTTAGATTCAAATAATTTAATTACAGGTAATTATAAAACTCCCGTATCTTTATTATTTGTGCTTATACTTAACTTCATAAAGGGATATCACATTTTTCTAACAAGCTTGCTGTCATAACTAAGTGTTATTTAGAAACATTGTTTTAATTAAAATTTATCTACATCTCTATGAATTAGCCTCAATTTGCCAGTCATTCTACATGGTATAAAATTTTTTTGATGATTTATAAATATTTTTATTTCACATCAAATTTTAATGTATAGGATCCAATGTTTGCTTAAAATTTAAATGTATTTTTTAGTCTAAACTCACAGCAGTTAAATCCTAGTCAGCTTAGGAAAGTAGCAACATAAAAAATTTTCATATCTAGATAGCTGAATTTTTCATTTATTTAGATATAAGGCAGGACATTTGGTGCACTTTTGGTTTTAATTAAAGCTGCCAGATTATATCTCCCCATATTGGATTTAAAATTGCTTTTATCCCTTGTAGAAAATATTGCAATTAAGTGATTTCGAGGATCTGTGTCATGTGAATATAAAACCATATTCTCTGTTTCCCAATAAAACCATCTGGTTCACTACTCAAACCCAAACTAGAATTTATCTCTCTCTACATTACAAAAATATTATTGTATTTTCTGGTTAGTTGCTAAAAGCCAAATTGGCAACAGACTACTTTCAAATTTTCTAATTGATCAAGTCATTCCCTCCCTTGATTTTGCCTTCCCTCCCTCCTGCTCCCTCACTTATGTTTCAGTCCTGTTATTAACTTGCTATTTTAAATTTTTCTTCTATTTTTGTTTGGTTTCTCTACATATAAATGAGACCATCCAGTATTTATCTTTTTCTTTTCTTTTTTCTTTCTTTATATTTTGGAGACTAGGTATCTCTGTGTTGCCCAGGGTAGTCCGGATCCCATGGACTCAAGCGATCCCCAGCCTCAGTCTCCCAGGTAGCTGGGATTACAGGTGCCCACCACAGTGCCTGGCTGCTTTTTCGAGACCAGGTCTCACTATGTTGCCCATGGTAATCTTGAACCTGTGAACTCAAGCGATCCCAGGCCTCTTGCCTCAGCACTTGAATTGCTAGCGTGTACCACCACACCTGGCTGTCTTTTTCTTTTTGACTAATGTCAGTTAACATAATTTCTAACAACTCCATCCATGTTGTCGTGAATGACATGAGTTCTTTTTTGATTGCTGAGTAGTTTTCTTTTGTGTAAATATACCACAACTTTTTGATCCATTTGTTCATTTTGAGGCATTTGGGTTGTTTCCATATCCTGACCATTGTAAATAGTGCTGCAAAAAAAGATGGATTAAAGCTTTCCTTTTGAATTAGTGTTTTTTATCCATTGGGTAGAGTACCAGAAGTGGAATCACTGGATCAAATGGTAGTTCCATTTTTAATAGTCTAAAGATCCTCCACACAGCTTTCCATAGTGATTGGACCAGTTTGCATTTCCCCCAACAGTATAAAATGTTCCTTTTTCTCCACATGCATTCTTGCTTAGCTTGCATTTACTTTTTTCCTTTTCTTTTCTTGAAATGGGTCATTCTTACTGGTATGAGGTGGTATGCCTTTTTTGTTTTGATTTGCAATTCCCTGGCTATAAGTAATATTTAGATATTATATATATATATATATATATATATATATATATATATATATATATAGCTGTTGGCCATTTGTATTTCCTCTTGAGAGAGGTATCTTTTAATCTCTTCTACCTATTATTTGACTGCCCATTATTTGTTTTTGTTGAGTTCTGTGAGTTCTTTGTATATCTTTAATATCAGTCCCATATTAGTTGTATGGTTCACCACATTCTTACCAGCATTTGATTTTTTTTGTTGTTTGTTTTTTAATATGTACCATTCTCACATGTGAGGTAGTGTCTCATTGTGGTTTTGAATTTACATTTCCTTGATAATAAGTGAAGCTGAATATTTTTTATATGCCTTTGGCCATTTGCATTTCTTCTTTGGAGGATTGTCTTTTTAGCTCTTCTGCCTGTTTTTTAATTGGGTTGTTTGCTTTGCTTTGCTTTTGCTGGGTTGTTTAAGCTCTTTGTATATCTTTGCTGTCTGCCTTATCAGTTATATGTTGTACAAATATTTTCTCTCATTTAGTAGTTCCAGCTGTTTATATTCTCCTTTGTTTTCCTTGCTTCTGGAGATGAGTCCTCAAAGATTTTTCTGAGGTTTATGTCATGGAGTGTTTTGACTATTTTCTTCTATATATATTTTATGGTTACAGGTCTTACATTCAAAAATATTTTGTTCATTTTTGGTTAATCTTTGTGTATGGTATGAGATGGTAGTCTAGTTTCATTCTTTTGCATGTGGCATTCCAGTTTTCCCAGCACCATTTATTGAGTAGACTTTACTTGTTTCAGTGTATATTCTTTGCTCCTTTATCATAGATTAATTGACCATACATACGTGGTTTTATTTTTGGGCTTTCAGTTTGATTCCATTGGTTTGTGTGTCTGTTTTTGTTCCAAAATCATGTTGTTTTTATTATTATTACTTTGTAGTATAGTTTGAAGTCTAGGCATGGAATGGCTTCATTTTACCCTTTTTAGTGAGATCTTTGGTTATTCAGGTTTTGTTTTTGTGTGTGATTCCATACCATGTGTTTTTCAGCAATATTCTTTCTATTTCTTTGAAAAATGCCATTGAGATTTTTGTTGGAATTTCATTGACTCTGTAGATTGCTTTTGGTAGGATGGCCATTTTGGATCAGTTAATTCTTCTGATCCATGAAGAGGGAATTTTTCATTTTGTTGTGTCTTCTTCATTTAACAGTGTTTTATAATTTTCCTTATATAGCTCTTTCACCTCCTTTGTTAGGTTTACTCCCAGTTATCTAATTATTTTTGGTATGATTATAAATGGGTTGGTTTTCTTAATTTTTTCCTCTTCAGACTGATTATTTATATATATAAAAGTAAAATGTACTTAATAAAATGATTATTTCATAAATATGTGAAGTAGATATATTTGAACATTAGATTTATACTTTATTACAATATTCTAATTTAAGCTGGTATTTTTAAATGCATGGAAAGATGATCAAATCAGCTTGTTAGATTCTCTCCTACACATATTTTGTCTTTAAAATAATAGAGGAGGTGGTATTTAAATGTCAGATTATTCATGCTATTAATGTTCAGGTTTAAAAATGCATAGTTGACAGAAAAGTGTAATATTCACATTAAGTATGCCTCTTGCTTGCAGTGCATATGCTGAATGTCTGTGTATAGTCTTTAAATTTCATGCCTCAATGCCATATACTCTAGGACAAGAATCCATTATGGTTTCCACAGCAACTCCACGGGTTGCATTACTCTTGGAAAAATGAAAGTTAATATTGTGTTCAGAAGTGATACTTGCAAATAGAGCAGTCAAGTAACAGCTGTTGTGGAAACGATTACTTTAGAATCTTTGACTTGTGTCATTTAAAAATGTGTAATTTCATTATATAAAAGTATTATACCTCTTTTAGTGAGCACCAAGAATGCACAGAGAGATGTTATGCAAAATATAAATTTTGTAGACATGTAAATACAGAATAATGAGAGATGACTTTTTCCTAAAGGGAAATTATCATTTATGTGAAGGATATATTGATTAGCAGCCAACCCAACAATTCCTTTCTGTGATGGGGATCCCCAAGACCATCCCCAGATTTGGGGATTCTTTAGGAGGGTGATTCTCTAAGTGGAACTTAGCAGATAGTTGTAATTTAAAAAGGAGTACCTTACTTTTTTAGCACTGTGCCTTTGCATTGAAGAATAGGAATCTTCCAAGAAAAGATAGGATACAAAGCAAAATCAGCTCAGGGAAAAGATATGTAGTACAAAATCTAGAGGAAACCTAACATAAGCTTTAGGAGTTTTTTTACCAGTGGTGTCAAAAGACAAACTTAATTCCTCAGGCAACAAATTGTGACAACATGAATGAAACATGGTGTACCAAAAATTCTCATTAAAGACTCACAGTCAGAGGATTTTATTGGGGTTATATATGTACCCCCTACCACATACCAAAATTTTAGACTCCCAAAGCAGAAACAGATGGTCAGCATAACTTTATTATTGGTGCAGTACAAGTACAATGAGCTACTCATATTATTGAGGGAAAATATTTTATCATTTCTCAGAAAACCTGCCTGGAGCCACAACTATATAGTCAGTCCTTTCTAAGGGTAGCAGTCTCAGGGCTGCTATATTACCTCTTTCCTGAACATGTTCTGTTTCCTAAATAACACATACGCAGTTTTTGCTAATGCTTTTTTGGAAAATTGAAATGTTATTTTCTATATGACTATGGCTATAGTTAAAGAGATTTTCAGAGCACTCAGAACTCATTTTCACAAAATACAAAGCATCTGCATAAAACCCAGAACTATTTTTAACACATTACTGTGGTCATTTAAAATTCTTATGGTCCTGTGGGCAAATGGCTACAACTTTCATTTGGCAGAGAGAGAAGGAGGAAGGGGTTGGTAATACCCTTTTAAAATCATGTAAATTTGTTTTACCTACCACTGTTTCTGTGTAACTTAGACTAGATTATACAAAGCCCACAGTCCAAGTGTCAGTGTTTATAAGCATTCTCTTTAATTTCCTAGATCCCTTTTTTTCTGTATGTTGAATCCTGTCAGGTTCTGTGAAGCAGTGTGGTGGTTGGCACCAAACCTATGAAGATTAATGTCTGAAAAGTTGTTACACATTTTGAAAAATGATCTAATGTATGCTATCTGTTCATTTTTGCTAAACAAATTCTTACGTTATCAGTTATGTCTCACCTAATTTGAAGAATTAGGAGTGTGGACAGAAGTTAACAAGCAGATTATTGTTTATTTATTGGTTTTTGCAAAGTCTCTTAAACCCAGTAAATTTTATTCCAATACATAAAACATAATATTACTAATTAAAAGATCTTTCCTCTTGTCAGTTGCAGAGAATTGCAGTACAAAATGTCCCTTCTTCAGTGATGTACTTTGTAATTCCTGTGACTAAACTGAGAATAAGCAAGTTTGATTTGGGTCTTATTTTTATTTCTAAAAGAAATAAATCAATGAAGCAGTGAAATTAAACCACCCATTATGGATATCATAGCATCATGTACTGATTTGCTGTTTGGATCTAACTTCCTCTTAAATTTTTAGAAAATAATAGTCATTCCTAAAACCAGAATGTACCAGAGTTTCTAATCGGTGCTAAAAGCAAAATAAATTCTATATTGAGTTTGCTCAATGTAAAATAAGTTTCATGGTTGACTTAGCATATTAGGTAATGCAGTTTGACAGAGTTGTTTAAGATATCAACTGTATTCACATTGCTAGTCTTACAAAACATGGTTATTAGTTATGTTTTCAACCTGATACCGTCAAATTTAAATACCATAAGAAAAAAAAATAGTGTTTTTTTCTGTAAAGTATCAGGTAGAACATGAGACAAGAAGAAAGGAGGAACTTCTAACACTCTCCAAGGGACTTCTAGTACCGGCCATCCTTGGGTAGTCTTGAAACACAATATTGACTGTTTCTGTCTTCCTAAGTCCTCTTTAGATTTGAAGATTCATTTGTAAATCATTATTATTTTATTGGAGAAACTGAAAAAAATGAAACGTGTATTGAATGAGTGTCTATAAAATACAAGGCATGAGACAAGGCAGTTATGTGTCTTCTTTTCATATCTGCCAGTTGAAATATACTCTAATCATTTTGGAGATGAGGAAGCTGGGACTCAGAAAAGTGAAGGGATTTGCTCAGAAGCACAGAATATTATATTACTGGAGTTGTGGTCAGAAGCTGTTTATCCTTTCTACTAATTGCTTGAAAGAATTTTTGAAGTGGCAAGGATGTTCAGTTTTATTTAATGTAACTCCTTCATCCTGTATGTAAGTAAATCAAGACCCAGAATCACCCAATGATAAAGATCATATGTGGCAACATAAGAAATAGAATCCAATTTAGTGGTGCATTTATTTTTCCTTTGCTCAGTTTCAGTGATGCTGTACCATCTTAATTGTATTTCTGTGTCACTGCTTTCCTTAATCTCCTTCACTGAGTCTTCTTCTTTCTCTACACTTTGTTTGTTGATGGTCTCATCCATTCTAATGTCTTTTAATGTTTGTTGGCAATTCCCAAATTCATTTTTCCAGTCCATACATGTCTCCTGGGTTACAGACTCTTGAATCCAATTTCCTACCTGAGCTCGCTATTCAAATGTCTAAAACAGACAGAATTTTGTTTGCCCTAGCAATTCTGTTCCTCCCACATTTTCCATCTCCGTTGCTAGAAATGCCATCCTTTCATTTACTCAAACCAAAACACATTGGAGTCCCCACCCCATATCTAAGTGCAGGAAAACAATTTTGGCTCTATCTTTAGGCTATATATAGAATTCAACCACTTTGTACCACCTCCACTGGAACCGCTCTCTTTTGAGTCACTAGAGTGGTTCTTAAAAAATGTTAAATCAGATCCTGTTGCTTATTTCAGAACTTTGCAGTAATTCTCCATTTTTTCAAGGTACTGTATGAAGTAATAGCATGACAGCATTTTTAAATATCATCTTTCTTCCTTGCTAGAATGTAAACCTTGTGACGGGAGGACTCTTGTCCTGGTTTTATTTACTACTGTACTGTTTCCCAAGCCCAGCAGTGCCTAGCATGGAATAGGTATTCAATCAATTTGCCAGACTTGAATTCATGCATTCACTAAATATTTACTGAGCTCATAGTATATGTCTCATCAGTCCTTATGATCTCTATCTTCACAAAGCTTTCATGAAGTAGATTCCCACTAAGAGATAGTGACTTAGCTGGTGTTCTATGTATCAGAAATAGTGGTTTAGCTGGTGTTCTATGTATTTCAAACATCTGTGTTTTTTAAATTGTAACAATTTTGGTGCCTGCCATCTATTACAAACTTGTTCTCTGTATCTATACTTCAATGTGGAAATAGATTTATTCTCAAGAACGTATCATTAGGAAATACAGAGTAATTTGGTCTCTGGAGGCTGGAAAAGATGTCTAAGCAGAACCTATTAGAGAAAAACCAAATAAACTCTTCAGTAAGTTGATATAGCATACATACCTCTTTAATGTTATATGAGCTTCTCTCTCATGTTAAATAATGCCCAGTGTATAGCTCAGAACTAATGATTTAGTGGATTTGAATGTCTCTTCCATATTTCACTCCTTATAGCTACTTTCTTAAATTTGTCCTATCATGGCCTGCCAGAAAGAGGTAGTAAGAATCAGGCGGATTAAGTTATATTTCAAGCAATGCTCCTCACTGAGTTGATAGTCTGACTGAAGCTTAAGTTCTTTATCTTTAAAATGAAGGTTTATACTAAATTAAACTTCCTCTGTGTTCAATACTATAGAATTACTTTCTGCAGTAGTTATAACTGATAATAGTGATTAAAAAATATACTTTTGATGCGGTGTTGAAGGAAAAATTAGATAGCCAGTTTTCCCTGTATAGAAATTTTTGGTGTTTTTAGATTGATACACTACAGTAAAGGTCTGTTGTTTCAAATACTTCTGTTTAAATTATCTTCTGGTTCTTGTTTATTTCAGTCTGATGACTCAGTATAACTGGCAAAGTTCAATCAAGAAAGTATATTTTTATTATAATTCTGAACAATCAGGAAAAATACTTTCACAATGATTTGAATTGCTTCTTCCATTGTACACATTAAGGATATGATGAATTCTGATCTTTAACATAGCCTACTGTGAGAGTATAGGCTGCATATCAGAATCTCTATGAGAGAAGGGAGTGTGATGTGGAAATGAGAGGTTATGCCTGTAATTTTAAAGACTCCTGAATGATTCTGATATCTACCAAAATAACCCCCACTCCATCCCACAACTCTCCAATGAAGAATCAGTATTTTGAGGATTGATTCAAAGCTATCACTTTATCTGCATTACAAAACAAAGAACTACTTTCTTTAGTTGCAACTGTTCTTCTTGCATTACATTTAATGTTACATGAATTCAGAAGATAATTTATATGTAGTGTTTTCCTGACTACCATTTTGAATATCATGGAAGGAAGCATAAGTGACATATAACATTGTTCATATAAATTCTATTCTAAATAAATACGGATCTATTTTGAATAAGTGTTTTGTAATCTAAATAAAGTTAGATTGTAACCACTGTAAAAATAAGCCATATTAGTTGACAAGTGTTTTTTTTAAAAATACATATTCTTTAGTTCTTACTCTAGGATAAATGAGGAAAATGTACAGAAAATATTTTTAAGATGAGTTATTTCAGTCTTTCAGAAGATTTCTAACAATAGCTGTTTTCAGGTTATTGAATCATGGGAACAATACAGAATAATTAAAAGTATATACTCTAAAATCAAAGTTCCAATCTTAAAATGATAGCTCTATCACTTACTAGCACTGTAATCTTGGACAAATGAATTCATCTCTGTAAAGTGGGATATCACCTATAAAAAGGGCATAATAGCCATACTGTTTTGAATTTTTTGAGCCAGTGTATTTAAAGTATTTAGCATAATAACTTAAAATTAAACTTATAACAAGTCATCTTATAAGAAGTAAAACCTAGAGGAGGAAGTACCTCATAAGTATTTTTTTTCTTTTTGGTACATAAAATTTTATATAATCTGTGTTAATATAGACTTTGAAAATATGAACCTTTTAGATGTTTTATATGTGCTAACCCCAAATCTTGGTCATTTATTAACTCATCAATCTTCAAATAGTCTATGGTTGCCTGGCAGAAAAATAAAACTTTTGCAGAGAGTAGTGAGAGTAGAGTTCCAGTTAATGCTTCTCAAGTTTCCATGTATATATGTATCACTTGGAGATACAAACTCAGATTTGCAGGTGCAGTGCCCATATCAATAAGGCAAAGAATTGTGCATTTTTATCCTCTCATTTCCCAGTTGATTCCAATGAAAATGGACCCTGGAATCACATTTTGAGAAACATTTATTTACGTAGTAGCACAAGAGTGGCAGTCAGCAGACTATCATGAGTCTAGTTTTATTACAGAACCTAACTTTATATGCTAATGATTTAACTTCTGTTTTGAGAATGTGTCAAGTAAAACTTTTTGAGTCAGAATGTAAACTAAAGAGTTCTGTATGTTGGAAGACAGTATAATAAAGAACAGAATTCACAAGGAATCATGAGAATAGATTTCTAGTGCCAGCTCTGCTACTTTATAATCTTACCAGCTCGGTAAGTTATATAATGTCTCTGAATCGTTATCCATTTTTAGAAGAGAATTAGTACCTTATTAAGTGTGTTCTGCCTATCTAGGATGTAAGTCTCAGGAAATCATGAACCTCGTCTGTTTTTCTGCTTACTGTTGTAATCCAGCACCTAAAGTGTAATGCTTGGTAATATGTAAATACTTGATAAGTAATTGTCACATGGAAAGAACTTCATTATTTGAAAAGATCTAACAAATTTTGGAAATAAAAATACAAATATGTGTGTTTTGTTTCATAATCTAGGGAGATAAATAATGAGTGGTAGTACAGCATATAGTTAAATGAACAGATGCATTTGAAGATCAGCTGAGATAACGATGCATTGTGCAGTAAGACACAGTGCAGCAGTAAAGGCAAACACTAGAAATTAAAAATGAAGGAGTTCAGAAATGGATCTGTTTACCCTCTAAAGCACATTCCTATTTGTTCAGTTAGACTTTGAAGCCATGATAATCCATAGCATAGTGTTGTGTTTAATGGTAGAGAAAAAATGAAATGGATGTGCAAACCAGGAAACCAGGGTTTGACTGAAAGTACACTTTGAATGCAAGCAGAGGCGCACCTATGTCTGTATGTTTGGCAGGGAAGAGGGCAATGAAGTGACTGGACACAAGTTGTGGTTGTAGGACGAACAGAGTAAGTGGGCAGAGACACATGTATTCCTTATAATGTCATCTTTAGTAGAACCCATTTTAATTCTGCAGTTAATAAAAGGTGAAAATTGGAAGTTAGATCAACATAGAGGACAAACAAGACTGTGCTTAAACAAAATGAAATGAAGAGTAGACTTAGGTCTTATATGAATGCTGTTTATTTTAGTGACTGCCATTTTTTTGTTGGTTTTTAAGACTGGAAGCTAGTCCACTAATTACAAAGTCTTCACAATTTTGGAGATGAAAATTTCTTTTAAAGCAATCTAAATCATTTTTATACTGTTGCATAATAGCAGAATTATGCTTGAAAGTCATCTACTAATAAATGAGAAATGGTTTCCGATTCTCTGAAAAGCAGTGTGGGCTTTTGTACTCATTTTTAGAGTTCCTTTTTTATCATCTCTTTTAAACTGTGCATACTGATATGCTTCACATACTGCCTTTCCTATTTAAGTTACAAGTTTAAATTTGCATGTGTCTAAGACAGAGGATTATAATGTGGAATCCAAGGACACTATTGAGGACAGGTCATCCTTCTGGCATTGCTGAAAAAGTTCCATAATATAAAACACCTTTTTTTCTGCAGAGGGGTCTGTGTTCTTTAATAGGGTTCACAACCAAAATAAGACCCTAAGAGCACAGTTTTTGGTTCACTCACCAAATAATTCTCTTCTTTAAGATTATTCTAGGGACTGAAGTATATAGCTAAAAGTATTTGTGGTCATCATTACATACTTTTTAATGCAATGATCTATCACCTTAAAGAAAAATTTAAAAAAAAGCCCTTTCTGAAATCAGAGCAGAAACATCCTGAGTCTTGAAATGTATGGTTCACTTCTTGCTGTATTTGTGCAGGTCCGATTCCCATCTCACTTCAGTTCAGATCTCAAGGACCTTTTAAGGAACCTGCTGCAGGTGGATTTGACGAAGCGATTTGGAAACCTAAAGAATGGTGTGAGTGATATAAAAACTCACAAGTGGTTTGCCACCACAGATTGGATTGCTATTTACCAGAGGAAGGTGAGTCTTGCTTTTCTTTTGATTTAATGTTTTAAAAGCAGGTGTTTAAATGATATGTAGTAGAGATAGATTCAATTTAACACATGATTTTAATTTTTCACTTTTTGAAATAATCCTGTATAATATTAAAGGATCTTTTATAGCTCATACCTTAAAAATGAGTTTTCTCCTTGATAAGAAAAAGAAAAAATATTATATAATTCATTTCAGCCAGCAATCTGATATTTTCTTTATTAAATATTTTCCCTTTTATTCTTCACAGTACCATGATTATTATATATTAAAGTCCTAAGGGTTGGCACTTTGGAAATGACATGAAACCACATTAGAAAGACAATATGGAGTAAATATAGTTTCTCACCCAGAATTATACACTGTCCAATTGTAGGGTAAATGAGTTGGTCAGGCTTTTTCCACCATTGGTCTCTGTTACCAGCATCTGTGATCTTGTGCCCTTCCCATGGTTGTGTACCTGGCCCAATGGGTGTTCGCATATCTTATACCAGGGGCATAAGGAGAGGTTAAAAGGGTGGTATCTTTTATTTATAGGGTGGTGAGGGGGTCGGGGGGGGGGGAAGCATAAGGTGAAGATGTGGAAGAGGACACCAAAAAGAGAGAAGACCAGAGAGAGCCCAGAGAAAGAGAATGAAGATTCCTTGGAGGCTGGAACAAGTGAACCCCATCTCCCCCTTCCTAGTCCCCTGCCCCTGCCACCTAGCCTGCCTCCTCTATACCATACAATTGACCCAGCCTCCCTGCTTGGTTTCCTGAGAGCAGTAAAGCCTGTAAATCCTCCAAGAACTCCAGCATTCTTCTTTAGCTGCTAGAACTGATGAAGATGGGTTCCAGATTAGGATGGTTGCAGTACACATATTTAATAATATTTAATTGCAAGCTACATTAAATATTTTTCAATATTTTGAATTCTCTATGGCATTTATCAGCATTCCAAATGTCATTATGTACCACAGACCATGTTTTTTCTCACTGTAAGCCTTTGTATTTTCTTTCCTTTTTTGTTTATCTGCCATATTCTTACTAGTAGAATATTTAGCTTTTGTGTGGTATTTTCTCCAATGGATGTTCTTCCTTAATACCTTATATACTTAGTATATTGTCTGCAAATATTGAGAACAGGGAGCTTATCTTACTCATTTATGTACTTGTGCTGCCTGGCAAGATCCTGTAGCATGTCACTAATTTTGCTGTAGCATGTCACTAATTTTGCTGAATCGCTTACTCTAAACATGAATCTTTCTTCAGATACAGTTTCCATTTATCCATTTGAAAGCTAATATAGTCATAAATAATAGAAATAGGGGACCTTAATAGTGCTTTTTGGAAAGTCAACATAAGAGATCTGAAACTGTTTGTTGTTGTTGTTGTTTTACAATTACTTATTTCTGTAATCATTCTGAGTAATTATTATTATTTGGATGCCTACTAGTATGCTAGGTATTCTGCAAGGTGCTGAGGATACAATGGTGAATAAATGAACCTTTGCCTTTGCAGAATGAAGCTCATAGTTCCAGAGGCTAGGAGCCAGGCATTAAGCAAATCATAAATAAATATGAAAGTGCTACTGGGAAATATTGGGATACAACATAACCTCACACTTCTGGTTTTCTGTTATTTCACTGTGTCCGCTTTAAAAAACAAACAAACAAACAAACAAAAAATTTTCAAGCATTAAAAATTGAGTTAACATGGAGGCTTGAAAGTAAATGCAAGAAAATGTGATCTCTGGTAATAGTTTACCATCATAAAAGCAGAGGACAAACCCCAGCTAAACGGTAACTATTTTAAAAGAATCTAGTGTTTTATTCTTCAAGTGGCCAGTGTAACAGCTGTGGTAACATTACTGTTACCACAGTAATGTTAGTTACCACATAATAATGTTTTCAAAATTAGAGATAGTAACTATGGAAGTAATTAATTTTAAAAAGATATATATAAATTGAAAAAATAGTCTTTGTAATAAATTTGGACATTTAAGAAAAGATTTTACTGTGCTGAATTCCTTTTATCTCTCTTTTGTTTCTTCAGTGCCAGGGTGAAGAAAATGTATGTGGAAAAAAGTGTTTTCATCCTGTGTTTAATTTTTCCTTAAAACCAACACTTCTAATGTTTAGAGATATGTTATATTTCATAATGCTATGTCGACAAATGAGTGAATTTCTTTAGGTGGAAAAATGTAAATGCTCTTTTTATTAAAAGCATAATTTTGACAGCATAGTTTTCCTAATTTAGGTATTTTATAAAGTATTATAAAAACAAAACATTAAAAATTTTAAAGTATAGCAAATAGAAAATATGTAGTACAAACCTGCAGCTAACAGGAAGCAGTCAGAAACTGCCTAGTCATTAAATTCATGAAACACAACTTAAACACCATTAACTCAACTGGATATGTTATGGAGTTAACAAGGGACATAGTAATTTCAAAGAGTTTTTGTGTCTCAGAAGTAAACTTACTTTCATGCTTTTTTCTATATTTGCTAGCAGTACTGTTGTACTTTGTAATTAAGAAAAAGCAATTCTAAAATTCTCGTTTTAATGTTTGAAAAAGTCTTCAGGTGAGATCGTACCTTTTCCCCATTCCATTGACAATAAAATCAGCTAACTACTTTAAACATAATCATACAACTGAGAACCTACACCTGCCTTTAACGTCTGGTTCTTTGAACCCCCCAATTCCAGGAACATTACCCCATTCAGGACTTTGGACATGGTTATGATAATTAAGATCTGAATTATCGAACATATGTTGCTTCACAAGATTTTCAAAGACATTAAATATCATCTGTTCAATAGTTACACTTTGAGCATTTTTAGAGTAGGAATACTGCCTCAAGTAAAAAATGAAGAGCTGAAATCTGAGGTTAGATGCTGATATGAATCCCAGCTCACCAACCAAAAGCATTGTAACCTTGAGCAAATTATTTAACCTTTGTAAAGTATCAGATTTCTCATCCTTAAAATCTAGATTGAGGCAGAGAGTTCAAAAAGATTATGTGGGTCCTGATTCTAGTTTTCTTTTTGGTCAAGGATTGTATATAGAGTCAAGTAATTTTAAATAAATAAAATTGCCTCCATCAGAATCCCAGCAGCCACCCAGAGGTCTGTCAACATTTGGCATGTTTGGTCTTTTTCTATGTTCTCCATCACTGCAGTCCTCCCCTGGGGCTCAGGATTCCCCTATGGTCTACTTCTTCCAAACATGCGTTTCCTGCACCTTCAGACCATTATTGCTGCCTCCAGCCCTATTCTGTTTAGGTGATTTATTTAATCTATGTTTTCTTGTACTTTTCATTCTAACTTGTTTTGTTGTTATTGCTTCATAATTCAGCAATTATCCTCTCAGCATTTGTTGCATAAACTTTACTTGGCTCTTTATTGAAATACCACGTCTACAAAATTATTATAACCTTCAGCCTGTTTGTGTGTGTGTGTTTTGTCTATTATACTATGCATCATATCATTATATGGTATAGAATACCATTATAATGTTTTATGGTATAAAACACCATTATAAACACCATTATAATTATATGGTATAAAACACCATTATAAAACACCATTATAATTTTTTGTGTGTGTGATTTTTTGTCTGTTCTTCTATACATTATACCATCATATGGTATAAAACACCATTATAATTATATAAACCGTTAATTTCAAAATAATTTGAAATTAATTTTCAAGATGATTACATATTTAATATGTGGAATTCTTTTATTCACTGAAAATAATGCAAAATTCAATATTTTTCCAGGTTTTTTTTTTTTTAATTGTGGTAAAATAGACAAGTAAAATTTACTATCCTAGAGGCCAGGCATGGTGGCTCATGCCTGTAAGCTTCAGCCTATGAAGTGGCTGGGGCTAGGGATCGCAGTTCGAGTCCTGCCTGGGGCCCGTACTGAGACCTAGTTCCAAAAAAATAGCTGGGCGTGGTGGCACATGCCTGTAATCCCAGCTACCTGGGAAGCTGAGGCTGGAGATTGCTTGAGTCTGTGGTACCCCAGGCCTGTAGTTCCATGGGCAAAAGTAGCGAGACCTAGTCTCAAAATAATTAATTAGTTAGTTAAAAAAAATAAAATTTGCTATCCTAGTCATTTTTAACTGTATAATTCAGTGTCATTATGTAGAGTTATACTGTGTAAAAATAATCAAAATCCATGTTCAGAATTCTTTTCATCTTATAAAACAGAAATTTTGAATCCATTAAACAATAACATAACCTTTCTTAGCCCTGGCAAGCAGTTTTACTTTTTTTTGTTTCAATATAGTCTTCCCTTTTTCCACTTCCTAGCCAATAATTTCTTTTAGTAATAAATGTTCATCCTTTAAGAGTCAAGTTTAGTATTTATATTTCCTACAAAATCATTCCTTTTTTATTTTATTAATTTTTATTAAACTTTAGATTTTATACAACATCAGCAAATGGTTATTGGAAGGCCTTCCCCTCCTGTTGATGACCCCTCTGTCCACATAGACCCCTCTCTCCTTGTTGTTTGTTGATCTATGTTGAGTCCTTTGGTCTCTTCATTTTCTGTGGCATTATCCTTTTCTTGGGTGAGGGACTGTGATCCTGGGATATAGCAAGCCATGCTGGTCAGTGTTCAGTCTTAACTTTGCATAGGGTAGCAGTTCGTGCTCATTTGGAGTCTTAGTGTCTTCTCATTGTTGACTGTCTTCTACTATCAATTCCATGTTTTTTATTATAGAAGATACTCATTGTGAACAGGCATCTGCTGAGGACCTTTGCAGGTCATTTCCTCTCCTTCAGATTGTAGCTTTGCTCTGGGGCTGAAGCCCCAATCTCCTGTGCAATGGGGATCTCTTGAATGGCGTATCTTAGATTTTGGCTTGTCCACTCGTTGTGAGGCCATAGGTATGACTCCATGAGAGGTGATGTCCATGATCATTTCTCCAGTGCATTATACAATGCCTTTCTCACAATTCCTTCTTTTGCATCCTGCTCGTATGTGTGAGCAGGATCTTTAACTGGTCTCTCACCAATCCTATCCATTCTATGGATTATTAGTTCTCTTCTCATTCCTTCCTAGGACTAAGTGGGGTGAAAGTGAAAGAGAGGGGATGCATTTATAGTCCTTCCCACTCCCCTCCCACCCCCCTCCAAGCTCTCACCCAGAACCCACCTGAGCCAGACGGCCACTCCGTAGAAAAACATGCTTTTAAAAATTTTCATTAATTCAATTTTTCTTTCACCATTTTAGTACCCATGGTTCTCCAGCCTCCACATTGCCCATGAACCGTCACCATAGTTCCCTTGTGTTCCTCCCTACCCTGTTCTGACCCCTTTCTTTTCCTCTCCTTTGCTGTATGTCTCAGGTCTTTGGTCAGCTCACTAGCTTTTACTTTTTCTTGACCTTTTGTTTGGTTTCTTTACATTCCACATATGAGTTAGACCATCCAGTATGTATCTTTTTCCTTCTGACTTATTTCACCTAGCATAATCCCTTCTAGTTCTGTGTCCATGTTCTGTAAATGGCATGAATTTCTCATTTTTGATTGCTGAGTAGTATTCCATCATGTATATATACCACATCTTGATCCATTCGTCTGTTTTGGGGCATTTAGGTTGTTTCCATATTTTAACTATTGTAAATAGTGTTGCAATAAGCATAGAAGTGCGGTTCACCTTCTGAATTAGTGTTTTTCTGATGCTTGGGTAAATTCCTAGCAACAGAATCACTGAATCATATGGTAGATCCATTTTTAGTGTTCTGAGGAACCTCCATACAACTTTCCATAGTGGCTGTCCAGTTTACATCCCCCCCCCAGCAGTATAAAGTGTTCCTTTTTCTCTGCATCCACGCCAGCATTTGTTATTGCCAGTTTTTTTTATTAAATGTAGGCAATAAAAAAATTCTTAATTCCTATATGCTTTCTTTTTATTAGTGGTCTGTCTGTACTACTGATCTTTCTTAAGACTTATGTTCTGTTTAGCACTCTTAACTGTGATCATAGTACATTAATTTAAAAAGAACCAGAATCTTGAGAATTCTTCATAGTGAACATGTTATGTTTCTGCCTTTTAAAAATATTTTCTGTCAACCTGCTATTCTAGAGACCCCATTCTTGTACAGGTCCACTTTCTTAAAGTTCTTCATTAAGTTTGTGTTTCTTGTGATTGTGGTGTGTGTTCTTTCCCATTATAGTAGAATGGAGGGGGAATATGTGATTTCAATGTTTATATAACAACTAGTTACCATACTAAACTCTGCTGTTGATTTTCATAGGTGTTCAGTAATTCACATGGAATTTATTGAGAGATAGTCAAAGGTGGTAGTGGTATCATGCATCTCTACTTTTAAAATATTTGGTTTTTATTCCACGTCTGTCATACTAGATATAGGCTAGACTATAGAATAAGATTTTAAAACAAGCTGTCTTGTTCTTGTTTTAAATGGGAATGTCTTTTATGTTTTAACATACTAGTTACCCTATTTTTATTCCTTGAAAATTGTAATAAACTTCTTTGGACAATGAAGGTTCTTTGAGTTTTTACCTTTCCATCAATGAATTTTAGAAATTTATTTTACCCTGTAAAATCAACAACATCACTTTGTAATTATGATCTTTATATTATTTTTAGAGCTATATTTATTATTAATGTGCTATTTGGAATTTTTAGATACATTATATTTGTTAGATTTGTTATATTTTATTTGTAGTATTTTAACTTTGATGTATTTTGAAATCTTTTCATATTCGTATTTGGAACTAAAAACTTCCGATATTTAACATTTACTAATCTTTATTATATCATATTTTTAATAATTGTTTCTAAAATGAGGTGGAACTAAATTGCTACTATTCCTGTTCATTTAGATTTCATGTGCTTTGTAAAGGCATGACTTAGCCCCACTAGTAATCAGCTTTTATGTCAAAAAGTAGCACACTATATAGCATAATTATCATACTGCATGAACTGATCGACAGCAAATCTGGGTTATCATCACAAATCTGGACTTAAGATCCATGAATATTGCAAATTGAAATAAAAAGAATTCAGTACTTTAATGTAGTCATTTATTTTAGTGTCATCTCAATTATAAGTAGGTACAGCAGTGGAAAGTGATAGTAAATTTGAATAGTGTTCTTGGTCTTTTTTATTCTCTGGCCCAGTAGTCATAAATAGCCAAAGGTATCTTGCAGGAAGACAAGAAACAAAAAATAGACCTATGTTGACACAGACAATATAATCATTCAGGAAAGATGATTATCCGAATAGGTGTGACCCTAAATTGCTGCCTGGCTAGACATGAGGCAACTGTCTGTTTAGCTCATTCTTCTGCATGGTGCAAAACAGCAGTCTCCAAAGCAGGGCACACCAGGCAGCCAGCTGGCAAATAAGATGGCCGGCTTTCCATTCCTGCTTACTTTTCACCTCTTTTCAATGTTGTGTTTGTGAGTCTTTCTTGTATTGTAGTCATCTGTGTGAATAATTTATAATGAAATAATTACACATACAGTAATGACGTATACACAGAAATACTTTACTGAAAGGCGTTCTTAGGTTATCTAGGGACTTTCCTAGTTACCCCATTAATATAGCAAAGCGTACCTTTTCTCTCTCAACACTGGGTTATAGGAGCTTTGTGTCAGGCACTGGGATGAAGACCATGGATATCTTAATATAAGTCACCATGTTGTGCTTATTTTCCTATCTCGGCTATAGGTTGAAGCTCCATTCATACCAAAGTTCAGAGGCTCTGGAGATACCAGCAACTTTGATGACTATGAAGAAGAAGATATCCGTGTCTCTATAACAGAAAAATGTGCAAAAGAATTTTGTGAATTTTAAAGTGGAGCAACAAGATGACATCAGAGCTCACACTCTGCACTCTGCTGAGAGATAAGGTGGAGCTGAGACCGTCCTTGGTGAAGCAGTTACCTAGTTCCTTCATTCCAGCGACTGAGTGAGGTCTATATTGCCATCATCCGTGTGTGCACTGTGCATCCACCTTTGTAACCAGGCGCCGCTAAGCATTGTCTGTGCCATAACACAGAACTAGACACTTTCCTGCTTCTCTTTGGTTTGTCTTTCTCCTCTCCAACATCCATTTCTTTCCCTTTTGTTTTGATTAACTTTTTTCCAAACAGTGCTCCATTTTATTTTGTTCATGTTTCAGACGGGCAGTGTCAAAGCGATACGGTATTTGAAGGGAAGGATAAGTATAGCTTTTCGGTAGTTCTTGCCAGTATGGCTTAAGGACATACTTTTTAATAATTAATTTTCTTTGAGTGGCTCAGACCCAGTTTTGCCAAAATTGTTGATGATTTTTGAAGATAGAATATCTTATCACCAAGTAAGTTTATACGGTAAACAGTAATGAAGAATAAGTGTCTTAGAACTCACTGTTCTAGCTATAAATTTGGATAAGTTAATCAAAAGTAGCTAGGCCCAGCAATTTGGAGTCCTATGTTCTCTTTTCCTTCACCTCCTTTTATATCAGCTCCCTCCCCTGAATAATTAAGTGACCAATCCTTGCAGTGTGACAAATGTGTCTCATTCGCAAGAAAAACTAATGATAAGAATCACCATCAACCTGAATCTCTCTCTTGGTACCGGCATTTCTGTAGGTATTAGAGAAGAGTTCTGAGATTGCTAAACCTTAACTCTTCCATAAGTGTTTTAGCCAGTATTTTTAATAGAGCATGTCTAAAGAAAGTGACAAATTAGAAAGTTTCTCAATCCTTATTGTAGACTTTTTAGAGGAAAAGAAAAAGAATTATGTGGACAAATATTTTGCTAAGTGAAACAAATTACTTGATTTTTGCAAACTGTTGACAGTCTTATTTAAATGAGGGTTATCTTTGTTTTGCTTTGCTTTGTTGTGAAACAGTTAAGAACACAAGAATTTGTTAACCAGGTTATTACACTGATGTACTATATTCCTTAGCCTAGGTAGAGGCACTGTTGCAACTTCTACTTTCACCCTATGCCTCACCAAGGAGGAAAGGGAACAAAGTTTATAAAACTGCCACAATGGTATTTTAATTTCATAGTTGATACTTTTAGATACGTCATAATTTCTAGCTTCTCTTCTTTCAGTAAACAGATATGATCATGCAGATACAATTCTAGTGTTTGAGTTTAGTTTTTTTATATCCTTTTTTTTTTTTTGCCAACTGACTTATTGCTATCATGTGGAAATTTGAAGCACTTTTGCACATTTAGTTCAGTGTTTGTTGAGAATCGATGACTTAACTCAGTTTTCTAAGTATTTTCTCCTTTGCTTTAAAATTTTCCCATCTAATTTTATCTGTGTGTCGGTGACCTATCTTAAAACAACACACCAAAATATTTGAAAATAAACTTCATTTTTTATGACCAATTAAATGCATATAAGCTGAATTGTTTCTAATCAAATGGATCTTAATGTATATAAACATTTTGTTTGCTTCATTACTGGTGCAGATAGGTCACTGACGCTGCTTCGTATCTGTACCACACTCTTGTAAAACCTTTGAAGACATTGAAAAAGCTTGCCTGAGATGTTCTCTGCATCAACCTGTATGTCTTTTGGTTGTCAAGTGTTTCTGCATGGTTACGTCATGTAAAGGCTAATACTGATTTCAGTTGGTTCACCTATATTTAAAATGTGTAAGAAAAATATGAAATACTTTGTGTAGCAAGTTTTATGTAACAAATATATCATGTTAATAAATTGAAAATATCATTTGTATAAAATAGTTTCATTAGTTTTTTTTTTTGTATTTCATTTAGATCCTGAAACATGCTAATCATTGTATTCTTTTATGTAGGCTACAAATTCTATGGTAGCTTTGTTGTATATTATTGTAAAATTATTTTAATAAATCATGGGGATGATAATTTGATTTAACATTTTAGGTTTCAGTAATTTGAACAGTTTCTATGAATTCTCAAGATTTTTTTAATGAAATTACTACCCAACACAGCTTGCTGTGGTAGATGACCCTTTACCTGCATGGGTTTTGAAGGCTATTCAGCTGTTCCAATTTACTCTCTCTTAAAGGACATAGCAAGTTTCCTGATATATCGAGCAAGTCTATTTATATCCATTTAAACACACTGAATTTAGAATATCTCAAAATTACTTTTTCAACTCTCAATTTCAGCCACACTCTAGCCAACAAGATATAAACTTGAATAAGAAATAAGTGGTATGAATCAGTATTTAACCTCATATTACATTTTTTGAAACAAAATAAATTATGTCCTTTTCTCAGCTAATGAGATGGAATTGTGAAGGAGCCCTAAACTGAAAAGACAGTTGAGCCTCAGGCCTGATCTGTCACTGTCACAGATGCTTGCCTGGGTCCTGAGTTCTCTTATTTGTAAAATTGAACCATCACACTAGGCAGTTTCTAATGACCCTTCTAACTTCTGGATGTTGTGAACAAGCTATTTTTATTTGACATTTTGAAAGAATAACTTTCTTTGAAGTAAATCTCAGTAGGGCAGTGTTTTAGGGCATCTTATTTCTGACAGTGTTCTTACAATTCTTTGACTATCACGTAAACCTTGTGTCTGTCTTGATTCTTCATTCACTGATGCTAAATATCCAATTATATTAAACTATCAACCTACCAAAAAAGATATTGTGGCTTGTGGGTATTGCTTGTCTTGTTTTTGATATGTTCTTGTATTGACTACCCATTGGCCTGAAAATACTCGTTGTAAGCCTGAAAAAAAACCCACCATTTTTCTTTCCCACTGTTTTTTCTGCTTGTTGTAAGAATCAAATGAAATAATGTATGCGAAAGCACCTTGTACACTGTAACCTATCAATGTAAAATGTTAAGGTGTGTTGTTATTTCATTAATTACTTCTTTGTTTAGAATGGAATTTCCTAAGCACTCCTGTAGCTAGGAAATGCTGAAATCAACTGTGTTTTTTAATTAATCAATAACTGCAAAATTAAAGTATCTTCAAAGGTAAAATAACTTGTCTTGAATTCTATTTGAGATCCTTATCTCCTGTTGTTTGTTTGTTTGTTTTTTAAGGATACCACCTATAGTTCCAGTTTTCTAGTTTTTCTATATTTGGATTGGTCTTTTGGAGGCAACAGGAGGAATGTCTACTAGTCTAGACCAATTGAGTGTCTGAAAAGAAACTACTAGATTCACTCTATAGTTTCTAAAAAGTGTTTCCATTCATTTCTCAGACAGTTAGTCCAAGTTGCTTTTAACATATTGAAAATACTAATATGTGGAGGATTGACATGGCAGGGGCCCTCATCCTTGTATTGAAATAATGAACTGTGAAGTTTTGCTTTT
Source organism: Uropsilus gracilis (assembly GCA_004024945.1). Classification (NCBI taxonomy): domain Eukaryota; kingdom Metazoa; phylum Chordata; class Mammalia; order Eulipotyphla; family Talpidae; genus Uropsilus; species Uropsilus gracilis. Next base: position 11,828 of record PVHY01013446.1, on the reverse strand, counting down.
TTCATCAGAAGTGCTTTAGAGTTCAGATTACCTCTTCCAGTTTTAGCCATGTTGATTAGTGTGTTTCTTTAGTTGTCCTTTTCTTCAAGAAAAGAAAAATTTGATAATTAAACAGCTTACCACTGATGTGATTGCTGTGGTTGTTACTGCAAATATTTATAAATATCGATGCCTTTATACCATGGTCCTTACTATTTTTATACCAGTGCTTGTTTCACTTTATCACTGTCAGGGCTTAATATAAATTCACATTTTCTCATTTCCTTATATGACGAATTATAAAAATCTTAGCTTATCTCCATTCAAGGACTATCACTGCTTTCTATTTAAATTTTCTCTTACGTACAATCATTACATGTGAAGATTAACACTTTCATTCTAACTCTCGATATTTTCTATAAGATTAGCCTTTGTGCTCTCTGATAAAGATGGAAATGCCTTCCACTAAAATTCACATTGAAGTCCTTAACCCCCAACACTTAAATGTGATTATATTATAAATGAAGGTGGTGTGTTAATAGAGATAATCAAAGTTACATGAGTTCATATGAATGGGCCTTAATCCAATATAAAATAGTGCTGTATAAGAAGAGATCAGGATGTGGAGCACACAGACCAAGGGAAGACCATGTATAAGGTAAGACGAGAGGCCTCACAAGCCATATGACACCTTGTTCTCATATGTCTAGATCTGAGAACTGAAAAAATAGTGTTGTTGAAGCTACCTGGTTCAGGTATGTTTCTAGGCAGTCCCAAAAAACCAGGACACCACTATAGTACCTATTGTATTCACATGGTGAAAGGGCTGCAGTGATCTTTCTTCACACTTGACCAAAACTAAGCTGATTTGCCATAAAAGAAAAAAAAATGTATGTCAATGTGGTCACAAACCTCAAAGCACCTGCTATTTTGTTTCGTTTCTTTCCTGGAATACAAGCAGGAAACAGGAAACAGCTACTGAGAGTGGGGGAAAGCATAGGTAACTGAAACCACTCCTAACTATTGGCCAAGACAACCTTGGCATCAAGCTAGCCTCTTCAATCAGTGCTAATACAATGCCCAGTTGAGCACACCATGCTCATGGAGTTTGATGTTCACAATGGAAAGGACAAAAGGATAGTGACGGTGGGGATGACTGGTGAAGAAATGCCAGTTGGTTTGTCATTTTTGTTTATTCACAGTTACTGGTGCTCACAGCAGATGATTATCTTAAATGTGTTAGTGTTCCATTGCTGCTGTAACCAACTGACCACAAACTTGGGGCTTAACACAAATGTGTAATCTTACAGTTCAGGAGCACTGATAACCAAATTGAGATTGTCAGCAGGGCCCCTCTGGGGAGAATCTGGGTCTGGCCTTTTCCAGTGTGTCCAAACTGCTCACTTTGACCCCTGACTCCTGTTTTCAAAACAGCAAAAGTTCACCTTCATGCTGTGCTACTCTAACCTTTTCCGCATCCCTCTTTTAAAGACCCTTCTGATGACATTATGTTCACCTGGGTAATCCAGAGACTCTTAATATTTTAACATCTGTTTATAAGCCTCAATTCTGTCTGCAACCATAATTTCCCTTTGCCATATAATTTACCATAGTTTCTGGGGATTAGGAGATAAATATCTTTGAGGCAGGACATCATTCTGCCTACCTGTAGGGTAAATGATTTAGTCAACCTTTTCCCTCCATTTTTCTGTATCATCAGCAAGCACCTGGGGCATTGACTCTTCCACCATGATTGTGTGGTTCAGTGAGTATGCACGAGTGTGAGTGAATGTGCACACCTGGGCCTAGGAGAGGGTATAAAAACACTTAAAATGCATGAGAACACCAGAAAGAGTGTGTGAAGGTTTCTAGAGGGTTGTGTGCTTACCTGCCTCCCAGCACCCCCCAACTCTGGCCCTGGCCCGACCTGCCCTGCCTTGCCTGGTGTGTCTGTGTAACTGCTAGAACCAATAAAAAACCTACACAGATTAGTGATCCTGATGCCTGATGCTACCCTGATAATTGGCAGTGAGGATTAGTTGCACTATGATTGGTGATAACAGTGGGAGGGTTCAACACAGAGAAGACAAAGACAGTGGCATAGACAGCAGGATGGTTCAACACTTAATACTACATTTAATAGCATTTTAGGTGGAAAATACGATTATTTTGAAAAATGGATGTAGAGAAATATTTTCAGAATTTAAAGAGATCAAGGATTTAAACATTTTCCTGAAGCATAGTGCCTGCCTTGGGTGAATATTCATATCCATTGCCACAGAATTTTATTGACTAACAATATAAGTTCTGAGTATCTTGAAGGGAATTCAACATTACTATTCATCATTCATAATTTGTAATTTAATTACAAAATAAAGTCACAATTAGATTACACACCAGTAGAATAACCAAAATTAAAGGGACTGATATTATCAAATGTGGGTGAAGGTACAGAGCAACTGGAGGAACTATCTTGATTTGGTAGCAGGGATATAAAATGGCACAGCCACTTAGGAGAACTGTCTTAGCACAAACCACTTAGTTTGACTGTCATAAAGCTAATTTTTCACTTACAAAATAACTCACTGTACTTCTAAATATTGACCCAAGAAAATGAAAATATATATCCCCACAAAGACATGAATGTTCACAGCAAGCGTATTGGTCTCAAACTGGAAATAGCTCAAATGCCTAACAACAGATGAGTGTATGAACAAAAGGTGTTTTACACCCATTACATCCATAGAGTAGAATATTATTCATCCATTAAAAAGTAATAGCAACATCTAAACAATCTAAAAGACAATGTTGTATGCATGTGTAAAAACTCATTGAATGATATACTTAAAATGAGTATATTAAGCACTAGTACAGATGATTTTTTAGTTATAAAAAGAATAAATTTTAGAATATATATGATTATATTAGGTAGTTAATCTCCACTGAAGTACCTGGAATAATTTCTATTTTCCTGACTGGACCCTAATTGATGTTCCCAGTATTATCACCCCCGTTTCTACATTGTTTCAAAGGGTACTAGTCATCACAATGAGAGAAAAAAGAACAAATGTGACAGCTATCTTGATAAAAGTTAACAATGGTAAAAATAAACACTTCCAAATAAAATTGTTTAAATTTTTGCAAACAGATAATCAATAAGGAACCTCAAAAATGTATTTCACAAACAAGAAATAATATAAAGAATTATATCTGGGAAATTTAAAGAAAAGGAAAATATCATTTGCAGTAAGAAATGACATAAAAAGTTTTAAAAATTAGGAGAGCATTCTGGCTAGGCTAGAACTGACCAAAAATGTACAAACTCTCCTGTTGTCTTGGCTTTCCTCCCCAAACACAATGAAATGATATATTTTAAAATATAGGGGTATAGATTGCACTCAAAACAAACATCTCCACAGGCCAGAAAAGGAATGGAAATACACAGCGGTGAGTAGGATCCGTGATTTTTTTTTTTTGGAGTGAAATAATTGCAGTGAATGTAGAAGAAAAAGAGATTAAATAAAACTTAGAGATCCTAATTATTTTTCTTTGAGTAGCACAGACCCATTGAGGACAAAAGTTGATCCACTACTGGCATACTTTATTAAAAATTAATGAAAGAAATAGGAAAAGTATTCTAATATATCAAATACATTTCGCTAACAAAGGAAAATTAAATATATATTGGAAAAATATATTGTTTTTCAGAAAAATAATGATAGTTTTTAAATATCACATCATACCCTGGTAAAGATTTTGATATCCAACAATTAAAATTTTATGCATAAAAGTTAAATGACATCCAAGGAAAAGATAGAATCAGACAGGCCCCAATGTTTCCACAATAATACTCAGGGTAAAATGATAATTAAGCTATGACTATAAAATTCTTAGGAAAAGAAAATATGATCCATGAGCATTCCCAACCAACTTGCATTTAATTTAAAGGCTTAAGACAAATTCCTTTAAATAACCAAAAGAAAATAACAGAAAACCTGTGGGTTCTTCACACCCATATCGCCAAAAATAAAAAATAAAAAGAGTTTAGTAATGGAGAAGCATAATAAAATTTCCTGTGCACAGCGAATCTCCCTAAACGTCATACTAATCAAAGGCAACTGTCGGAATTACAATTATAGAACTAAAATCATGAACCTTGGCAAAATTAGAAGATACTAAAAAAAATTGGAAGATGGAAAAGGAAGTGAGGGAAGACATATACAGCTAGAAATGTCCTTACCTGTTATGGTAGGAAGCCAACTAATAAAGCCTAAAATTAGTATGTGTGATTAAACAAAATAATACTTCTTAACTTCTCTGATTTTTCTCCTAGTTTTACAAGTCTTAGGTGGGAAAGACTTTTATCGGCAGTTTTCATTTTCACTTCAACATCTTCTTGTTAAGTTCAATTACATTTATATTTATTTCTTCTCACAAATTAGATTTTATAAAACAAGTAAAATGAAGTTAAAGATTTCCTTAATTTTAAAAGTATGACATCATTTTAATAAAATTAGTGCTATGTCATTCTGCACCTCTCTAGCCTCTGTCTCCATGTGCGTAGAGAAAGCCATGGAATTATGTTACTGATGTTATGGCATTTGAGATGATTTCATCATCACCATTGTACTTCATTGAACTACTTACATTCTTCATAATGATAGAGCAATTAATCAAAAACAAATATGCCATTGGTGACCATTCATTTAAAAAATCTAATATTGTAAGACACTTAGCAATTATGGTGTTTTCATTAGCATTCAGTCTTCTTAAGAAATCCTAATCCCTTCCTTTCAAGACTGCAAATGAGATACTCACTGATAACACTTTTGAACAAGTCACCCCAGATCACTGAAATGGCCTCACCAGGGTTATCACTGCCATGAAGAAATGTTTTCATCTCATTCCTCATTTCCCAGGCTCATTTTCTTTGAGCCAGCCATGATCATGTGGACTCTTGTTGCCATTTCATCACAACACGCCCTAAAAACTTATGCTCCGTGACCACAACTAATTTATTTAAAATTTTATTATTTTCTCAAATATTACCAAGCACAATGCTAACTAAGTCAGTGCAGCTGTTCTCTGTGAATACTTCATATGGTAACTGACCTTGAAAAGGTTCTTTCATTCAAGTAGTAACATTGTTCTTTGTTGCTTACTTATTAGTGGACATCCGCTTTGCTCTCTATAGTCTGGATCAGAGCATAATCACTAACCAAACACAAGTTTTCTTCTATATGATGAATAAAATACTGTGGGAAACTTTTTTAAAAAAAAACACCAGCACCTGAAATCCCATTTAAAATCTACTTATCAATAATTTTACTTAATTATTCTAGATAGCCTGTTTCTGACTTTGCTCTCATTTTGCTTACTCTTCATGCTTAGTCACCATTTATTTGGGTCTAATTTTGCTTATCTTTTAATAGTAGCCTGAGAGGTGATGTAAAGTAAATGAGTTGGTCACCTTTTCCCACCATTAGCCTCTATAACCATCACCTGTGGTACTGCGCCCTCCCCATGATTGTACACACCTGGTCCAGTGGGTGTATACACTCTAAGCGGGCTCACCTGGGCATAGAGGGGGGCCAATGAAAGGGCAGCATCATCCCGGGGAAAGAAGAGAAAGGTGAAAGGTGCCAGGAGAGCGTAAAGGAGAATTAGAGAGCGTGAACCCCCAGAGTGAAAATCAAGTGGCTATTTCTTTGCTGCCTGTTTTCCCTTGTTGATTATTAAAACTCTACAAAGATAATTCCAAAAGCTCCAACATTCTTTACCTTTAGGAATCCATGATGAACCCTACTTCTATTGGGATGGTTGCAAAACAGGTACCAATGATCACCATCAGGAGGAAGACTGGAATTGGCTTTGTAGCCTTGGGATTGACAGTAGTCGAGACTCTCCCTCACTGCCAAGTGACAGGTCACACAACACAAAGGAACTTAAGCAAAAAGGAGAAACAGCTAACATAATCTGCCTGTGTGTGCACTTCTGTCACAGAAAGGTCTAAAAGATTAAGTGCTATGATCAGAACCATGCGCTTCTCTCCATCTCTGGGACCTTTCCTCAGAAATGACTTCATCTTCAGGGGGCAGGAAATGATTCAACCAGCTGCTCAGGGTCTGCATTTTGAAGAGTATTTTATTGTTTGGTTTTTGTTTTTGAGGCTAGGTCTCGCTATTTTTGCCCTTAGAACCGCAGGCTCTCGTTGCCCTCGTTGCCCGGTACCACAGACTCAAGCAATCCCCAGCCTCAGCTTCCCAGGTAGCTGGGATTATAGGCGCACGCCACCACGCCCAACTATTTTTTTGGAACTAGGTCTCGCTATCGGCCCCAGGTGGGACTCGAACCACGATCCCTAGCCCCGGCCGCTTCATAGGCTGTGAAGAGTATTTTAGACAAAGAGAAGGACACACTTGCGTCATGTCCATCCAGCAAGAATCCTGTTAAATCACTTGATCAAAACTCTCCTTACCCTTGTCTCTCTTAGTTATTTCTTATCTCCTGATCCACCTCCCTATGTTCATTAGCTATAAATCCCGCTTGTCTTTGCTTTCTAATGAGAAGTTCTAATAAAGCAAATTTGCAGGAGTCGACGTGGTTAATCACCATTCTTATTGTGTTCTTGTAATTGTAAACAGCAGGCCAAGTTTAATCTATTTTGTAAACACTTTTTTTTGAACTGGGATTATCTTTAATAGATATGAAGGTGATTTTAGAGAGAAAAAAATTATGTTTCAATAGAACACATTATGGATATTAAATTCTATGACTCCTAATTGTCTTTGAGGTTTTATTTTCTACATGTTAATTGTACTGGATCCTGAATTCTTCTAGTTTCCTCCATTATCCTATTATGACTCACCACACTAATGATTCCAGTTTTTTTCTTCCATTCTTTTTGACTTATAATTACTAAAAACTAAGATTTTTTTTCCTGAAAACATACAAGTTAGTTGAGATCATGACATGAATTCTAGAGAAATCACCACAATGACTTGTATCTGGACAGTCTTCATGCCTGCTCCTACACAGGCCATGCAGGAGACATTAACACTTGACATCAGACCCATTCAAACAGTAATTGGAGAAGTTTTGCATATTCTCACTCCATGTGCAAAAACTGCAACTCAAGACATCAGAAAATCTTCAGAGATGTCTCCAAGACTGACACTAGATTTAGAGTCATCTCCAATTAACCTGGATTATTCCTTTGTTTCCTCGGAAATGCCTTTATTATGTTCTAGCCATTTGCACATACCATGAGGTCAAAAGGAAATTTGGCTGCCTCCCTCCTGGAATGAAACACAGACATTAGATTATGTCTGTTTTCATAACTAAACCCTTCAAATTGAGGGTAATGACTACAAATTGAATGCCAAACTATCACCCCTATAATGACTATAGAATTTACTACAGTACATCTACTTAAATGTGTATTTTCTGGGTTCCCTATTCTTTTAGCCCAGGCAACTGAAGTCCTTATCATGGATTATGATGTGTCCAAATTGCAGGGTGGATTATATTGTAAGCTTCTAGAAATGACTTCTCTTTTTCATAATATAAGTGTCTGAAGCTTAATCTGAGGCATACATATCAAAGGAACAACATTTCAAAGACAGCTAACTAAAACATTGCTAGTCACATGATTAGCAAAAGTCAGGCTGTAACCCTCCCCTGCCCCCACACTCACCAACTCTCCTTTTGTTTTCCAGCTCTTGATTGACTTAGAAAACTGGTCACTTGGGTCTGATTTGTACCTTCCTTTTTCCTTCTTTTGTCTCTTCCCACACTTTAAATTCTACATTTGTGATTTGAATGCATCAATAAAGAGTAAATCTGGAAAATGTAGATGTTGCCCCCAGCCCCACCATCAGTCCCAATAAAAAGGAGGATGCCAGGGCCTGCTCTTTTTCTCTCCCTCTACCTACAGACCCATGTGGTAGCCAAGTGTAATTTCCAGGTTTTTAAAATAATAAACATCAATTTTTCAAAGTTTTCTGATGGTTATTGTTCAAGTGTATCTTGCATTCATCCTAAGAAACAAGGACTGGCCCAGTTACATCAACAGATTGAAAACAACACTTAATGCAAGGGAACAGAAGATGACAATACAATATAAGAGATCTCAACAGGTCATTTTTCACCTTTACAAAATCAGTGAGGCTATTTTCCAGGATTGTCTCATGGTTTTCTGGGGGTTGGGGCAAAAACCAATAAATATGAAGGTGTGGACTCTAAGAAATGATGGGATCAAAACAAGAGTTCAAGGACAGTAATTCCAGGTGAAAACAGCAGCAAATCCAGAAAGCAATTGGTTTAAGCCAAAACAAGAACTTGGTGAGCTCTTAAAAATTGATTTAAAGAAAAGTTTAAGATGGATTTCAATTATATGTAGGATGGAGGCAAAAGCAGGATGATATAAAAAATTTGGTGAGTGGAAAATATACTAGCAATGAAAAAAGGGAAAAGATTCCACTAAAAAGCAATAAAAAGAAAAGTTTTTGATATTTTCTTTATTACTCCTCTCTCTCTCTCTCTCTCTCTCTCACACACACACACACACACACACACACAAACTCTTTACATCATTGTATACCCCTGGGGTTCTCCCATCACCATATCAGCAGTGAGTCCTTAAGTGCTTTGTGTTTTGCAGTTCAACTCATTTCATGGCCCTCCCTGTATCAGGTATGATGCTAAGTCTGAGTCTTTCCCATAAGATGCCCCAGTTGACTTTTCAGCCTCATGTAGTTTCTTCCTCTCAAGGCTCACACTGTGTTTTGTCCACACCAGACATTTGACTGCCCCTGCAGCGATTCTAGATCATGGTAGCTCCAAAAACATGGATATATTTTCATTTGTTGTGAGAATGCAACTGATATTTCAATAATTCAAACATCAAAGTTCCTCCATGATTCAAGTGATCCTCTTAACTTTCTCTCAATTACTTATAGTATATCATATGTTGTTGACTGAGCAGCTCTGACCCCACAGTCACCCAGAGGACTATATCACACATAAGATCCTTACCATCATGGGTATTTTGGTAAAAGTGTCCAGAATTTTTGATACATTTATGTGTGGCAGCTCTTGGTGTACAGTGTTGCTCCCTGCTTTCTTCATCTGACCCTGCAGCCAGCACGCTCTGGCAGCCAAGAACAAATGCACATCTCTCTTCAAGTCATCCTGGCAGTCTCTTCACATAGGCACATTGATTGATCTCCCGGATGTTGGCCTGAGAATACCTGAGACATGTTAGTCCAAAAAGACCATCAATTGAATTGGCTGACATAAGCTGTTGATTTTGTGCACAAGCACAAAATACAAGTGTTACAGATATTTTCCTGTATCAGCAACATCATAAGTGGAATAAGCATGCATCTTAAAATAGTATCTGCATGGAATCATATCTCAGTCCTATCATTTGCTGGCTGTGTAGCAAGTTCCTTGACTTTGAGAATTTTCAGTTTTTCGCTTGCAAAAATGGAGATTTAAATATTCAAATAAAAAATTTTTAAGAGCATCTAAAATACCCAACACGCTTCCTGGTTCATAGCCCACAAGCAGGGGATGCTAATTTGCACCCCCTTCTCTCTCCCTCTCAGGAAGCTCAAGGAGGTGATGCACCCAGGGACACAGAAGGGAAAACCTGGGACATTTAAAAGGCAATGTCTGGTGTTTGTTTTCTGTCCCAGGAGTTGGGTAGATCAAGTGACCAGGGGACGGCCCTTGAGGCTGGTCTTCAGCCCAGCTCCTCCAGTCACTTTGGAGGCTTTGTTGGCTGGGTTCCCTGTGAAGACAAGCGCCCCTTTGTGCCTGTTCTTTCCATTTTTAGAATGATGAGTAATCTTCTCTGTCTGAGAGAAATGCCTTGTAAATTGTGATCTTTGCCCAGATCTATGACTGTGGCACAGGAGTTTGTAAGGGCCACACTGGTACTTCCTGAGCCGGCATCATGGGGTGGGGTGGGAGGGATGGGGGTTGAAAAGCCTGACCTGCAGTGGTCCACCCTGTGTGTATCTAGACAGGATAGAGCTTTCACACCTGGACAAGGATGCTGAGGGAACACGGTCGAAACAAGAAAAGTGAAATTCCACTCTAGTTAAGCTCTTTTCCTCAACAAAATTCCCTTTTAATGAAACATTAACCAAGGGTTGCTGTTTTGTCTGGGTCCTGGGGAAAATCACGTTATTCTGAAAAGGAAATGAAGTGGCATTTCTTGGCAGCCAATTTTGAATTCTGCATCTTAAGCCATTCAAAACTCTTCTGCAGCTGGCGGAAGATAGAAACTTATTTGAAGAAAGAAATTAGAAACTCATCAAAGAATTACAATTTCTTGGGGGTAATTTTGAGCATAAATAGGACAAATGCCATCTGTCAAACATGACTCCATTCATTCAGTTGTTCATTCAGAAATATTATGGGTGTGTCTGTTGTGAGGTTTTGTATTAAATACATGGGACACAAAGATAAAAAGACAGAAAAGTAGGATATATATATATAGATAGATATACAGACTCACCTATATGAACACACATGTATATATCATACATTCATAAATATGAATAAACAATAAAAGATGTGGTATACATATATCATGGGATAGTATTCAGTTACAATATATAAAATATATTACTCATATATATATACATACATACATACATACATACATATATATAATCCTGCCATTTCTAACAACATGGATGGACCAGAAGGTACTATGATCAATGAAATAAATCAGCTATAGAAAAACAAAACTATGATTTCACTAATATGTGCAAGGTAAAGAAACAAAATTTATGAACAAACAAAACCAAACCAGAAATTTGTAGACTTTAAAAACAAAATAGTAGTCACTCGAAGGGAAGTAGGAGTTGGGTAAAAGACATAAGAGGGGTATATTGTGTGGTGAAGGATTTTAAAAAGGACTATTAAGTCAGGTGTGGTGGTGCACGCCTATAGTCCAAGCACTGGGAGGCAAAAGGTCTAGGATCACTTGAGTTCTCAGGTTCGAGACTACCCCAGACAACATAACAACAACCAGGCAAGGTGGCAGGCACCTGTAATCCCAGCGACCTGGGCAACATAGCGAGACCTAGTCTCAAAAAAAAAAAAAAAAAAAAAAAGACTACTGATGGTGAACACAATACAATATATATACAATATATACATATGTATTATGTAAACTTTTTTTATTGACTAGGTTATTGGGTGAGGGGGTCACCCCTTTTAGTTTAGTCAATGAGAGTTCTTTTACCCACATGCAAGCAGTTGACCAGAGACCAACAATTTGAGGTGAGGGCAAATATAGGGACTTATTTACAAACAGAAACAGACCAACTAAAAAGAACCTAATAGTCCATAGCCTCACAAGTGTCCCAAGCAGAAAAGAACCCGCTTCTGCTACTCAGGGAGCTGTGTGGTTTTACCTCAGTACAGTTCAATCAGAAATAGCCAGTTTGTGTCCTTGTCTTCTGCCCTTAGTCACTGTAGTCAGCATGGAATGAATTCTGCAACCAACCCAAGGATCAACTAGGGCCTCACTTTCTCACTCTTGTTCTCCTCTCTGGTTGTCTGGGTCATTCAACACTCCGTCATAAATTGCCTCTTCTCCTACTTCATCCGCTCCTGAGTTTTGAAGACCAGAACCCTGGGAATCCCAAGAGATTCAAGAGCTCCCAGGTCCTTTTCTTTGCACTGTAAAACAGTCAGCTCCTGATGCAAGATGCCCAATGCCAGATCAACTCTTTTCTCAAAGTTAGTCTCATCTCAAAATTCAAGTCTCTCCTTCCCCCTCCCACCCTACTATCTCCTGGATTAACCTCTGTATCTTCCAGACACAT
>PVHY01013445.1:0-41356 GCA_004024945.1 Uropsilus gracilis | reverse complement strand
TTTGGGGCAATCTGGGAAAGGACTTTGGACAATACTGAGAAAGGTTTTGGACAATGTTGAAGTATTCTGAGTCTTACATGTTTCTTTTGTAATTATTAGGATAATTAGAAATCACTTTGTTAGAAATAAATTAGTCTGCACTGCACTGATAGTCTTACATTGGTTTGGTATTTTGGTTGAGAAGGCTGGGGATGGTAGTAAGAACCCACGAATGGAAAGTTTAAACTGTGTTTTAAAGTTTTTCTTTTCTGCAGTTTTTGGAACTGAAAGCAGAGAGAAGCTTGGTAGCTGATGTTTGCATATCAATGGTAAAGGTGATCAGTGAAAATGCTAATGAAGAATGTGTAGCCTGCTTTGGAGAGAGAAGCAGGCAGATAGCTGTATCCAGTTAAGGTTAAAGGTAATTGCAAAGGAACTGCTTGTAGCCTGCTTTGAAGAAAGAAGCAAGCAGATAGGGGTAAACAGTTAAGTAAAGACAGAAAGTCTCTTTTTACCCTGTTTCATGTACTCCATTTTAATTTTAGTGAAAAAAATAAAAACAGAAAAATAGCTTACATTCATCTTGCCTTTGGAGGAAAATAAATTTGATTATTTGAATGACTTACAATAGAGAGGGAGTAGTAAATGGGATTACTATGCAGTCCCTTAACATTTTTTTTTTTTTTTGAGACTAGGTCTCGCTGTTTTTGCCCGTGGAACCGCAGGCTCACGTTGCCTGGGGTACCACGGACTCAAGCAATCCCCAGCCTCATCTTCCCAGGTAGCTGGGATTACAGGTTGCGTCACCACGCCCGCCTAGTTTTGGAACTAGGGCTCTCTACCTACCCCAGGTGGGACTTGAACAGTCATCCCTGGTCCTGGCCGTGGCTTCCTAGGCTGCTGTTTACAGGCATGCGCCACCATGCCCAGTCCCCTTTTTAACTTATCACATATACTAGATACTAGAAACAAAATGAAGATCCAGTTCCACATCCTTGTCAACAGTTAGAATGGTCAGTCCTTTTATAGTTTAACTATGTGGAGCAAGGGATCTCATTATGATGCTCACTTACACTTAGCTAATGAGCACTGATGTTCTGCAACTTTTCATACTTTCATTGGTACTTTTGGTATTGATTCAGTTATCTAACTCTGTATGCCAGACTTTGACAGAATGAGATGCACAAACAACAACTTTCTTAGTGGTAATTTCAGATGAGCCCTAGTTCTTGATTTTAATGAAATTCAATGTTTTAACGATTTCATTTCAGATATCCTTTTTGTGTTCATAATCTTTGCAAATTCTAAATTATTAAGTTACCATTTTTATATTGTCTTCTGAAAAACTTTATTTTTGTACATCTTACATTTATCTGTTACCACCCTAAAGATGGCTTTTTTCACAAGGTATAAAATAAGTCAAGGTTTACTTTTTTTATAAACGAATGTCCAGTTAGGTCACTATTTACTAGTGAGAGTAAAATTTTCCCACTGATCATGTCTGCCATGGTAATTTGTCGTGAAGCAGGTGATCAAATATATATGATTCAGGCCGAGCACAGTGGCTCGTGCCTATAAGCTTCAGTCTATGAAGCGGCCGGGGCTAGTGATCGCAGTTCGTGTCCCACCTGGGGCTCGTAGCGAGACCTAGTTCCAAAAAATAGCTGGGTGTGGTGGCACGTGCCTTTCATCCCAGTTACCTGGGAAGCTGAGGCTGGGGATTGCTTAAGTCTGTGGTATCCCGGGCAACATGAGCCTGTGGTTCCACGGGCAAAAATAGCGAGACATAGTCTCAAAAAAAAAAATTATATATATATATATATATATATATATATATATGATTCTGTTTCTGTTGTCATCATTTTAGTAATTGTTTTTTAATCTACCAGTAGTATAGTGTCTCTTGTAATTACATTTTTATTGAAGTTATAATATATTGCAACATTATATGTTTCAGGTGTTCATCACCGAGAATCAGCAAATGTATATATTATATTAAGTTCACCACTAAAAGTTCAATTCTGTCTTTCCCTATACTACTATCCTCTTTTTACCATGATTTACAAAATCACCTTCCCCATTTCCTTCTGGTAAGCACTAATGTGTATTATAGTCTAAAAGTTTATTTTTTTATTTATTTAAATCATCTCTTTTCTCTATTTCCCTTTGTCATATGTAAGTGCAATCATGATGTTTTTCTCCATTTGGCTTATTTTGCTAAGCATAATTCTGTCTAGGTCTAGCCATGTTGTTGCAAATGACAGGATTTCATCTTTTTTTAAAAATAACAACAATTTTTAATTATATATAGTATATACTATTTTTGTACACGTATAGTTAGTTATTACATCTTTATCCATTCACAATAAAAAGAAAACCTGATTAAAAAAATGGATAGAGGATCTGAATAGACTCTTCTCCAAAAAGACATACAGATAGTCAATTAGCCCATGAAAAGAGTTTCATCATCTCTTATTATTAGAGAAATACAAGTCAAAACAACATTGAGATATCACCTCACACCCATGAGAATGGCTATTATCCGAAAAACAAGAAACAGCAAGTGTCAGAGAGGATGTGGATAGAAGGAAACACTTGTATTCTGTTGGTGGGATTATAGATTGGTATAGTCATTATGAGAAACAGTATGAAGATTGCTCAAAACACAGAAATTTCATGTGTGCTTATTAACCCACTTCTGGATATTTACCAGAAAAACTCAAAACTGATTATTTGAAGAGATATACCATCTACTTATGAAGAGGTATGCATGTCTACTTAAGCTTTTAAGTAACTCATATTTATCGTTCTTGTTTACAAGGACATGATTCTTGAAATGCAGATTTATGATATTTATAGCAGCTGTGATTCTTGCCACACCATATTACTAGACAAAAACATTTGTCATGAGTGTTCTTAAATTTAGGGTGGTTCTTAGAGATCACTGTTTCTTCTTAAGTGCTTAACATCTTTTAATACATTCTAGGAATTTTTGCATAATCGATGGTAAGCTAATCTAATACCTTCTTTGATTTTGTAAAATTCATATTCTTTTATTGAAAAACAGGAATAAAAATAGGTATTCTCCAGATTTCTGGAAATTCTTATTTTTCTCGTACATGACAGTCAGGATGTTAACAAAGTTCCCCCTCCTCCCCAAGAGGATAAAAATGAAAACAGATTTTAAGGTGTTGAATGTGTTAAAAAAGAAAATGACATACCTAAAATGGAGGTGCTTATGCAGAACCCACCAAGACTTGATACCAAACTTATTATAGTAACTTCTGCAGTTCAGTTTTCCCTAGGAATATAGTCCTAGCTGGTCAGTAGGGAAAAACATGGTCATTACCAATAAAATAAACTTTTCCGTTCCTCAAAGGTGAGGTATTCTGTCATAAGACCCTTATTTATTTCCATAGACAATTTGCCTAAGTCTGAAATAATCCCCCCCCCCCCATTACTTATCTTGCCCTTCTTCTGGCTATAAGACAGCTTTTCAGAATACCTTTCTACTTGCTAGATGGAAATTTGCCCAGTTCATAAATCATTTAATAAAGTTAATTAGATCTTTGAAAACCAGTTGGATTTCTGCTATGCAACAGATTAATTAGAGGGGAATAAAAGTGAGATCTTAGATTTTATAATAATTTTCCTTAAGATATTCAAAGCACTTTTTGTTTTGAGATTAGCCATAAGAAAAAGAATTTCAGTCCATTAGGAAATTAATATGTGGACAGTTCTTTGGCTTATTTCTGGCATTTCTCCTTTCTGTCAAGTATTTATTTTATAACAGCACAGTTTATTAAACAGCACTATTATTATCCTTTCTTGCAAAGTCATGGTGTTGCAAATATATCTTTGATGATTACAATTGCCTAGATAGTTAATATGATCAGAAAGGAACATCGTATGAGTGGTATCTATTAAGAATTTTCAATTATTAGTCTTTCAAAGCTTTTCATTTCAGTCTTTGGTACTTAAGAAATAAGAGTCCTGAAAGAGGCTTTATTTCCTGCACTCAGCTTTGGTTTGCCTAAAGGCATAATGGAGCTGCTCTTTATCATCCTGAGAGTCAGCTGCAGAGCATGAACACCTACAATATTAGCCAACTCTTCCTACCTAGCACTGTATGTGGCATTTTAATGCACATTCTAGTAAGAGTGACTCCGGAACCAGCTGCTTGGAGTCTAGGAATCAGAGGCCTAGGATGGATTAGGTATTTCTATTTCTAAAGCAGTGTGAAAACAGATCACCTAGCTCTGGCAGGTTTAGTATTTGGGTTAATCTGGGCTGCCTTTTAAAACACTCAGATCAAAGTTGACCAGATAGGCATTCCTTGCATTATGACACAGTATGTGAAAAGCTGGTAGAAATTGGCTTGTAGATTGGTTGACATTTTAAAGGCACTCTGGGGGCTTAATAATTCAAAGAATGTATTAAGATCTTTCTTTTGTTGTATAACAGAATACATTCATATAGCTTCCACGTAAGTATGGGTTTGTATTTGAAAATTTTCTTAAGATAGATTTAAAAAACCCTGACTCTGCGTCTCTAAAAACAGATTGTAGGAATAATGGTCCACTCCAGAGGTCAGCATTTCAGAGCCAGATGCCCTGAAATTTGATAGTTGAGGTCTATTAATGTTGATGGCACTTTCTTTGGAGGTAGTTGGCTTAAGTCTAAGAAATATACATGGATGGAGGTGGTGGTGGGGAACAAAAAAAAAATGGAATACACAGGTATCAAAATTGTAAATATCTAAGAGAATATAGGTCTTTTAAAATATGGTACTTTAAGAAACATTAAGTAAATATTAAGACAACATCAAATAAAACTTTATTTTGCAAAAGCATCTACCTTTTATTTAAAGCTTTATTTTAAAAAGTATCTGAAATTTCTTTGCTGGGTTTAGATAATGATATTTGATGGATAAGAAAATGATTTTATGTAAAGTAACTCTATATACTGGAAAACATCAGCATATGAATAAAACTTGATCCTTCCTTTCAAGGAACTCTCTAAGGAGTGGGCTCAGGGTGAAGCAAAATTTCAGACATGATGAGAGATTTAGCACTGAATATGGCTGGAATAGAACGTAGGCTTTAGCTGGGCACGGTGGCATGCATCTGTAATCCCAGCACTGGAAGGCTGAGGTCAGGAATCACTTGAATCCGTGGGTTTGAAACTACCCCAGGCAATATAGTGAGATCTAGTCTCTAAAAAAAAAAAAACACACACCCCCACACACACACACACAAAAAAAAAACACAAGAAAACAACAACAACAGCAACAACAAATGGCTTTAGTGTTTTTGGGAAGAAAGCAAGAAGGTGGGTTTCTCATCCACTTGATCTTCACCCAGAAGGTGGGATTCAGTGTGGTATTTTGAAATCGAAGTTGGTCCAGTTCCATTCTTAAATATGATTTCTGAGTCAGTAACATTAGCATCAGCTGGGAACTTGTTAGAAATGCTAGTTCATGGATCCTCTCTATACTGAAATGACTCCTAAAATCTGAGATTTGGGACCAGTAACTTGCATGATAATAAGCTTTCTATGGGACTTGATACACACACAAAATGAGAATCTGTAGATGTAAGCATTTTCTAGGTAGAAAAGAGGGGAAGGAACAGTACTGGCCTTTGGAAAAGTGTGCCCTGAATCAGAATAAACCTCATTCACAGTGTCCTGTGAAATTTGCCAGGGTTTGAACATAGTGTGCTGGCTGAAGTTCCCAACAATTTTGTTTAACAGTTTGTTTCATGCATCTTCATTGTTCTGTGATGTTTAATTTTTCCCATTTTCTGGTTATTTGGTCACAAAGGATGCTTTTAACCACATTAAAAAAGAGAGCTTTGTATGTGGTTGTATAGTTGTGTGTTTCCTTTTAAAAATTAAACAAACTACAATTGGCCAAAAATTCTTTCAGTTATAATTGGAAAGCATTATAATTTGCATGAGAAGAAATACACGAGAAAACCAGAGCATAAGGCTATCTTCATTTACCTTTAAATGAACATGCTTTAAATAGCTTTTCTTGGTGTGGAGCTGGATTTTTATTTTCTGCAACTCTATTGGATAGGATGAGTTTATATAAATGAAAACCTCTGAGTTGAAGCATCAATTTTAGTTTTTTATATTTTCTTATGATATCCAGGAAAGAAAATACTATTTTTTAAAATTACTGTCCTTTCTCTCCTTCTCAACTTGAAGTGCTAATTAGTACCTTGGAGGTCAAATGGTGGTCACTGAAGAGAGAAAAAGGGCCTGGATAATGAACTATGAAAAACTCAAAGAAAATTTCCACTTGAGAGCTAGAGGGAACTAGAGATCAGCTTTCTTAAATAGAAGTTTCTGAGAGCTTAAACAAGTTATAGATTTGTACTACTAGTAGGGAAGTTGAAACCAGAAACCACATTTCCAAATTTCTTTAGTGTTCTTTCTGTTACACATTAGGCACAAAGCAGACTGGGTCCCTGTAGAGGGAAACACAAACTATAGGTAAATAGCTGAAAAGCACAATAACTGATTTTCCCCTTTGCAATCTGTAAAAGATTAGTGACATGCTAGGTTATGTCTGTAATGACTATAACTATTTATTGTTATCTCTAACTCTGTATTGGATAAGTTAGAATGAGGTGGTGATGAAAGGTAAATAGGAAAAATCAATCAATCCGACTATAACTATTTACTTGTTATCTCTAACTCCGCATTGGATAAGTTAGAATGAATTGGTGATAAAAGGCAAATAGGAAAAATCAATCAATCCAACATGGACTTCCCTACTGAGGATTAAGTTGTATGTTTAATAATTCCCTGAACAGGTATACCTGGACATTCCATATAGACATTAAAAAAAATCCAATTATATGACTAATCTCTCCAAAATCCTGCCCTCCCTCCACTCTACCATTATAAACTCAAATCCTTAAGGATCATCCTCAACTCTTTTTTTCTCTCATTTCACACATCCATCCAATTACCAGTGCTGTCAATTTTATGACTTGCTTTGCTTCCCTCATAAATAGTTTTCAAAAAAGAAAAAAAAAGAAAAGAAAGAGAACTTCCTCACCACCTACATGCCCACTGGCTCAATTCAAGTCACTCAGAATCCATTATCTATCATCCTAGAATTTTTGGCCAGGTGTAGAGTTTTGTTTAATTTTCAAAAGGAAACACTCCATCCTATAGTTGGAAATTTCTTTTATACTTTCTTCAGAGTGATATTTCTAAAATGCAAGATGGATCAGTCACTCTTTCCTATCCAACTAGTGCTCTGGCAAGGGTGAGATGACTGGTGGCCTGCTAAACTACTTGACTTTTTAACTTTTTGACTCCCTGGTGAAATCCTGTTCACGCAGCACAACTCAGCCATTATCTTCTCATTGACATTGTAGGACTGATCTCTTAAAAAAGGTTTAAATAGGCTTTTGCCAAGATGACCAGTGTAGGCCTTTTCCAATATGTTATTTTGGCTTATGAAATTGAGGTTGAGATCCTGTGAGACTTGAAAGGACTTGTTACAATTAGAAAATGAAGATTACCAAGATTTAAGGATATTTCCGGAAGCTTTTTGTCAGAGAAATCTACCTTAACTCAGGGCAAATATTACACTTAGATGTAACCCCCTAGTGTCCCATTACTTTAGAATTTGCTGTCATGTAAATTCTCCAAGTCTGTTATTAAACTTGGTCTTTTCCCTCTGCTAATCTAACAAAAGTTATCAGTGTACTTACTTATAAACAATTCACAATATATAGCACTGAGTTCATAGTTAGTAGGTTGAGTTCTATTTTTATTCATAGTTCTTTGTTTTTTTAAGATAAGCAGGGCTTAGATACAATAAAAGACAGAATTCCTGGCCCTTCTCCCCTCAGAGGCAGCAACTTTTTTTTTCATTGATTTTTAATGGTTCTGACTTTTCCCTCCACCTGTTTTGCCTGCTAAATAACTTTATATAAATGGGACTACATTGTAAATACTTTTCTGTGTCAGACTTCATTTAGTCAGGTTTTTGTTTTTTCTTCTGAGATTTGTATTTATCAGAAGCCTTTATTTAAAAATGTTATTGTACAGACATAATTTTTTTAAAAGGTTCATTGTCAATTGAAGCACTTGGGCTGTTCCCAGTCTCTGTCTATTACTAACCAAGCTACTGTGAATATTCTGTATGAGTCTTTTTGTAGACATATATCTTTAGTACTTTTGGCTAAATGCTAAGGTTAGAATTTCTTGAAAATAGAATATTTACATTTATAATATCATGAAATATAATGACTTTATAAGAAATTCTCAGTTTTTATAAGAATCTGGAGTTTTTATAATAAAACTGACAGATTTTCCCCACAGTGGCCTTATCATTTTATACTCTCACCAAAAACGTGTTGCTTAATATCTTAGTCAACATTTGGTGTTGTGCAACTTTAAATTTTAACCATTCTGGCTGATGTGTAGTGGCCCCTCAGTATGGTCTCATATCATTTTTGGCTTACTGATTTGTCTCAGGCAGAGAAGACCTCCGATGTTTGCTGAATTGATCTGAATTGAATCTTCCTGTAAACAGAACAAAATCACCTTCTTTCATAGTTTTATCTCTTTAGTCAAAGGTCTGAGTGAGCCCTTTTGTTATAAGCAGTAACATTCCCATTAAAATTAGGGTACTATCCTCCTGGAGTGATCTGAGGGGTCAAGCAACACTTTCCCCAAATAGTCATTCCATTGTTCCTCCATTTATTTTTCAACTTCATTCCTTTGTATCTTTCTTAATTCCTTTTCCATTTTTTGTAGAGTCTTACTAAAGTGGCAGTCTATGCAGGAAAAAGATGTTTTAGTGTTTTAATTACAACCAATAAAAGGCAAAACTGTAATTCTGATTTTGTCCTAGGAGAGAAAGGAAGGGTAGGGTGGATTATAGAAAGAGAGGGCAGGAACATTTCATGATTCAGGGAAGGTGCCAAAGTCAAGTAGTTTCTGGCAGAAGGACTTCGTTAGAGTGTTTCAGAAATCACACAATGGCCCTTTTCATTATTTCTTCCAGTTTAGGCATACCACAGCCATCCATCTTCCTCCTCTCCTTCCTCTGTTCCTCCTATCCTCATCCCAGTTCACAGTTGTATTCCTGGAATCTAGAATGGTACTTAGAATAAACTAAATGTGCAGAAGAATTTGTTAAGTAAATGTAGACTCTTCCTAGGACCTTTCTAATAGAGTAATTATCAATGTAGGATCAGTAGATGAACAAAGAAAGGTGTTCTCTACCTAGAGATATTTATACATATGGTAACAAAACAGGTGGGAGAGTTAACTATATCTTGACTTGAATACTAATCGGACTGTATGATAATACACGTTACTTAAGAACTTTTAGTTTATGTATGATAGGACAGATTTATTTTAGACTTAAGTGTTCTTGTTTTTCTTTGTTTTTCTCCCAGGACTCCTCCTTGTTGTCCTACCATAAACAGACACAAAAGATCAGTTTGGTTCTGTTCATTGTTTGGTTCTGTTCAGTTTTTTGTTTCTCTCCTTCATTTCTGATCAGGTGTTTTCATTTTGAAATTTGGAAAACACCTTTTTAATTTTATTTTTTAAAAATCTTGTTGAGATATATGTTATATAAAATTTACCATTTTAGCTATTTAAAAATATACAATTTAATAGCACTCAGTACATTCATATTGTTCAACCATCACTACCATCCATTTCTAGAATTTCATATCACAAAACTGAAACTTTGTACCTATTAGTCCTATTAGTAACAATTCCCATTTCTTCCACAACTAGTCCTTGGAAAACACTATTCTACATTTGTTTCTATGAATATGACTACTTTAGATACATTGTAAAACTGGAATCATATCTTATTTGTGACTATCTTATTTCACCTCACAAAATGAATTCAAAGTCATTCATATGTAAACATTTCCTTCATTGTTTAAGGTTAAATAGTATTTCATTATATAGAACATTGCACATTTTATTTTATTTTATATTTTTAAAACACATAATTTTATTACAATTTTTTTAAAAAAACCAAAACATAGAATTCTAAAAATGCCAATATTTTCTATCAATACTAATTCCTACAAGTTTGCCATGATACCAAACACAAGTCAAAAGATTAAGGAAACTATTACATATTTAGATGCTGGATGCTATCACAGACCAGACTGGGCTCAATCAGTGAAAAGAGGAACACCTTGTTTTACTACCTTATCTGTCCCCAGAAAACTGGAGGCAGGATGGGCATAAAAGCCTCTAAAGAGTTGTAAGCATCCCATGCCTCCAATGTTTACCTAAGAAAACATTCCTTAAAGAGATAAAAATCAATTTGTGAGTGAGCCCCCTGCACCCAATTACTTCACAAAAACTGGTAAAATTAACCTGTTA
This sequence comes from Uropsilus gracilis, assembly GCA_004024945.1. NCBI lineage: Eukaryota > Metazoa > Chordata > Mammalia > Eulipotyphla > Talpidae > Uropsilus > Uropsilus gracilis. The sequence goes on along the minus strand of PVHY01013445.1, from coordinate 30,988 downwards.
ACCAATTTTATTACACCTTCACCATCTTGCCTTCCTTTAAAATTCATTGTAAATTGTGCTCTGTTCTCTATATATACCCCTTTCTTTGTTTAATAAAGTGTTGACTGGCTCATTGCCTCCAGATGATTTTTAGCTCATAGCTAAGCAATCACTCATCTGTCCTTTCTTTGTACCCTGCGCTCGGCTCTCAACATTTAGAAACATTCAACATCAAAAAATTAAAAATATAACTGTATGTTGTAGCCCCTCAAAAAGCTACAACCTGCATTTAAAAAAAGTATTTTCTCCACAAACAATCTTATCAGCTATACAAAAATCTGACAGTTTTTATACTGAAGCTAATATTGAGCTGCACTTGAACTCACATTCTTAGCAAAACAATTCCCTGTGCACACATGCATGTCCCATACACATCATCACAGGATCGTCTGTTCTTCATCCTCTACTTCATCTTCATCTTCTTCCTCTTCTTCTTCCTTGTCTTCATCTTCTGGTTCATTTTTCTTTTGAGCCTGTTGGCCTGCCAGGGCCTTTCTTTCCTGAGGTACTTTTACCCTCAGCACGGTATGCAGCAACAATTTTCCCATATTTCTCCTTTAGCTTAGTTGCTTTCTGTTCATAGAGTTGCTTATCCTTGGCTGATTGCTCAGACTACTTTTGCCCAATGGAGAGGCCAGGGTGTTCATTTTTGATCTTTGGGCGATGTTCAGAGCAAAACAGGAAGAAGGCAGATGGAGGTTTTTTGGAGCATTGGAGCATCCTTCTTCCCTTTCTTATCGCCTTTGTGAGGAACATAGTTCTTCATTTCCCTGTCATGGCACTCTTTGTCACTTGTGGCCATATCTTCGAACTTGGACTTCTTCGCAGACATGGTCTTCCATTTCTCTAAGCACTTGGAGAACTCAGTGAAGTTGGTGTTCCTTCTTGTGCTCCTTGAGGCAGGTCTTCACGAAGGAGTACGAGAACATCTTGCTCAGGGACTTGTTGGGGTCTTCTTTGCCCATGCTGATAGCGCGACCTCTGGTGGATTTTCCTCAGATTCCCACCGAGCGGTTGCCTCCGACTCTTCTCCCATGGGCTCCAGTGTGAACTTATAGTGCACGTTTTATTTATTCATTCATTCACTGGTGGGCACTTGCATTTCTTCCACATTTTGGCTACTATAAATAATGCTGATATGAACAAAGATGTATAAATATCTTGTCAACTCACTGTTTTCAATTCTTTGGGTATACAGACAAGTGGTATTGTTGGATCATAAATTAATTCTATTTTTATTTTTATTTTATTTTATTTATTTAGAGACTAGGTCTCACTATTTTTGCCTGTGGAACCGCAGGCTCTCATTGCCCAGGGTACCACAGACTCAAGCAATCCCCAGCCTCAGCTTCCCAGGTATCTGGGATTACAGGCACGCGCCACCATGCCCAGCCATTTTTTTGGAACTAGGTCTCGCTACCAGCCCCAGGCGGGACTCGAACCGCGCTCCCTAGCTCCCTAGCCCCGGACCGCTTCATTGGCTGAAGCTTACAGGTACGAGCCACCGTGCCCCGCCTATTTTTCATTTTTTTGAGGAACCATTCTATTGTTTTCCATCACAGCTGAATCATTTTACATTCATTCCTTATATATAAAGCTCATATATAAGTCATATATAAACTTAGATATAAAGTTTCTTCAGAAAAGTCATCTGAGCTAATTCCTCTGAAATGTTTAGATTTTCCATGATTACTACTCTTGCTACTAGCAATAGGAAGATGGTTATTCCACTGGCTCTAGTCACTGCCAGACTGTCCGGTGGTTGAGCTTGTTCACCCAGCTCTCTTCGGAGAGACTTACCTTTGAATTTTTCCAAAGTGATGCCATTTAATAAATCCTGTATTCTACAATGACATAGCCATTCTTGCTCCTTATTTTAAAAGCATCCGAGAACAAAACTCATCCATGAAACCACCTCTAGAGACCAAGAAAGAGAAGCTCTCATCTCAGTTGATCTATCCCAGTTGATCTTGCTACCCAATTAAGGGTTACTTTAATGTTTCTATTCTGCCTACTATGTTACATTTTAAGTTTCACTGTAATATTGGATGAATTGGTTAAAAAAAAGTCCTTAAGTATGTTAACTTCTTTAATTAGACACAACACTTTTCATAGATGATAGACTTGATGGTATCAGTTAAACAAAATCCTTATTTGCTTTCTTTTGATATCCTCATTCTATTATACAATTAGACTGTGATTAAGACTGGTAATACGTTTCATGCAATTTAACATTTGTATTTCAGATACACTATTTGTTCCTATTATTATTTACTTTTGGAAGAGAACCCCTTTACTGGTGTCTTGAAGTACTAGTGTCTTAACTTTCCCTTGAGAATGAAGAATATGGAGAGAAAATTAAAGACCAATTGTAGTGGTTTATTTATAGATCTTTTGATCTATCTATCTCAAATTTATTATAGAAAGTACATACTGATATATAAAAAGGTTAAATTCATAAAGGAAGTAATAAGATCCTCTAATTTTCACCTAGTATCATAGAGATTCAAATCTTTTATCCTAAACTCTTTGATATTTTACATATTGACTCTTTATCTTTTTCAGAATGTGCAACAGTTTAGAACAGGAGAGAGATAAGGTACGTTTACTTTTGTATATCCAAAGAGGATGATGACTGAAGGAAGGTAACGTATTTGTAAGAGTAGCTGATTATACTGCACAATTAAATTCACAACAAGGTTTTTAAAAAATAATAAAAATGCCTGTGATGAAAGAGTGAATGAAAAATATTAAAAAAAACCCTTTTAATCAAAATATGCAAAGACATCTTTCATCAGAAAAAGGAGAAAAAGGAGACTGATTTAGCGGAGAGAAAATAAGTCCTTGGCTTACAAAAATTCTTCTTTGGAAGCATTTAAAAACTCCTATTGTGTCCTGAACATGTCATTCCTATCTCTTTCTCTTTTTTTCTATAAAATTACATAACACTTTCTCCTATTTCTGAAGTTCAGTTTATTTCATTTCACCTTTAAGGGTTTGTCTTAAGAATGAAATATGTAAGAATGAGAAAATAAAAACTAAGGACTTAAAATTTATACTCTATAAACACACAAATAATTCATTCTTACCTCCTTGGAATTTTGACTATTACATCATAGGTTTCAAATCATGTTGGGGATCCTTCTGTTCAATAGTTCTTAGCAGAAAGCTCCTGAGTGTAGATTTAGAAGACATTCATTTGATGTTCTCTTCCAATTTAGTAGTTTAGCCAAGTCTCTTAAACATTTTGAGTTTTAGTTCTTTATTTCTAAGAGATATAATAGCATTTAAAAAAATTTTGCCTAACAGTGTCAGTGTGTAAAAGTAAGTCTGAGTAAGAACTTGTTAACTGCCAAGAAGCACAGTAAGAATATCTAAGTAGGCCAGGCACGGTGACTCGTGCTTGTAAGCTTCAGCCTATGAAGCGGCCGGGGATAGGGATTGCGGTTTGAGTCCCACCGGGGGCCCGTAGCGAGACCTAGTTCTAAAAAGAATAGCTGGGCGTGGTGGTGCGCGCCTGTAATCCCAGCTACCTGGGAAGCTGAGGCTGGGGATTGCTTGAGTCTGTGGTACCCCAGGCAACAAGAGCCTGCGGTTCCACGGGCAAAAATAGCAAGACCTAGAAAAAAAAAAAAAAGATTATCTAAGTATCACCCCTAGCAGTCTACACATGAGAAATCCCAACTTAGTCAGAAAGGTGAAATATTTTTCCCTAGTGGCATCCATCTTATTTAATAGAGAAGGAACTAAAACTGAATGTTCAAACTCTTAGCTTGATTTCTTTTCCATTGACTCAAAAGTATTTATTTCAACTTGTAAATGTTAACTTTTTCTTTCTCATTCTTTATGACTGGGCTTTGCTAAAGATACATACTGTGTTTTTCCACTTTACAATTTAGATTGGGACTAGATTGCATGTTACTTCTCTGAATTCAAAGGAAACAGAGTGTTCACAGTTGTTGCTTCCCATTTGCAAATCATTTGTTTGGCTGAAGGAAACTGATTGCTCTTCTTGGGAGTGGGACATGTCTTCTATAACACTGGGACATATCTAGAGATTCCACTGTTACCACAGCTACCCCACTACAACAGGCAATGGCAGAACATGTGCAGAGGCCGGACACACAGTATTCCATCATATGTTCTCCAAATATCCAGCACAGTTCTTAATTTGAAAGATTATCACAGATGGCAACTCCAAAGCATCTGGGCAAGACATTAACCCTAAACAATAATGTGTCCTTTTTTCCACATGAGCAAGATAATGATGTCTCTACATGATGTTCTGATCTTTCCAGTTTTATTTAAGTAGGAGTAGAAACTAAATGGGAACAAAAAAGAGACCTGTGCTAGAAAGCACTGTACCCAGCAAGGTGAAGTTTATGTAGTCATAATGTGAAAAATGTGTTGCATAGACACAAAGTGGTAGGAATCCATCTGAAGGTGGTTTTGGCAGTACAGATAATATTCCAAGTATGTACTTCTTATTATCAGTTCAGATTTCTATTAGATAGTTTCCTTTTTCAAGCAAATATTTGGAGGGTAGTACTTGGGAGATAAAAGACTGTGTTGGCGGGAAACATCAAAACCAAAGCTCTATAGTGGTTTAAATAGATCAAGTAAAGTGAAAGTTGAAGTACAATTTGTTGAACCTGATAAAACTAAAGTGATATTTAGTCCAGTCAGAAACAAGTCCAGAAAAGATGTTTTGAGAGAAATACCTTTCTTGAACATCTACAAAATTGCCGAAACAAGAAGCATTCCAAGAAAGAATGATATTGCAGGCCAACATAGTATTTACCATTTTGAAAATACCTGCAGCAGGAAACACTTTCTATAAAATAATAGGGATATTAATAGGGATTTGTGAGTAGAAAAGAGTGAGAGAAAAATGGACTTTGCTGAGAATGGCCCATATCAAAAAAACGGGCAACAACAGGAGCTGGCAGGGATTTGGAGAGAAAGGAACACTCTTACACTGCTGGTGGGAATATAAACCGGTCAAGTCACTATGGAAAGCAGTGTGGAGGACCCTCAAGTTAATGAAAATGGAACTATGATTTGACCCAGCAACTGCTCTTCTGGGAATCTACCCAAAGGATAACTCAATGCTTGTACAAAGGAACACTTGTGCCCGGATGTTTACTGCAGCACTATTTATAATTGCAAGGACATGGAAACAACGCAAATGTCCAAGAAACAGATGACTGGATGAAAAAAATGTGGTATATATACACAATAGAATATTACTCATCAATTAAAAATGACAAATTTGAATTTTATGATAACATAGATGTACTTGGAAGAAATCATATTAGCAGAAACAAGTCAGAAAGAAATAGACACATATTAGTTTCACTAATACATGGGACATAGGAAAAATAAAGAAAAAGCCATGAGGAAAAGTCAAAGCAAGCTAACAACCAAACTGAAGTACACAACTTGGGGAGTGGGGGTGGGGCTGGAGAGAGTGGGTCAGGGAGGAAAGGCGGTAGGCAAACCCTGAATTGCAAAGATGTGAAATTTATATATAAATAATTTAATAAAAATTAAAAAAAAATGGACTTTACTGACTATGACTGTTGAAAATGTCTCTCACTCCCCCCTCCCCGTGTATGTGTGTGTGTATGTGTGTGTGTGTGTGTGTGTGTGTGTATGTGTAAGAAGCCTTGTTTTCACTAGAGTGGAGAATTCTTGGATTTGGGACCAGAGTAATCTGGGTTTATATCCCAGATCAGCTTTCAAAATAGCTGGCTTTCAGGCCTGTAGAAGAAGGATAATATATCATTTGAGAGAATCTTAAGCTAAAAATACAGAATATCCACCTATATGGGGGTTAAACATCAAAGACTTTAAATTACATTGCATAAAAAGAAATCTGAAAGTAAGCTGCTGAAGGACTTAGGCAGTACCTAAATAATATTATAAAGGGTCCAGCACTTTTTATTATTTTTTTTCTGCCAACATACTCAATATACCGAGTATATTGACTTTTAATTATTAGGCTGGTGAAATCTTTGCACCAAGACAATCAAAAGCAATGCTTCACATAATCATATCCAGAGCAGACAGGCAAGGTCACAATAGTCTTCTATGGGTAAAAGCTCTCTTTCAAAATTTCTCTGACTGATTTCTTTTTTGTCTCATTAATAATAATAATAGGATCAAATCTGGCACTCTCTGTACCTATTAGTGAGTGTTTTAGTATGGGAAAGGCATTGGGGCTTTCTTCTCTGGTGCAGTTGGTTAGAAACTATGCTATAGGTAACATCTACCTTACAGGATGGTAGTGAACTTTAGGTAAAGTGTATGTGTATGTGTGTGTGTGTGTGTGTGTGAAATAACTTGCAAGAAAAGCATTAGTTCTTTTTTCCCCTTTACTTCCCCCCCCCTTTACTTTCCTTTACTATATCATTGTGTGTGTAACCCATCTCAGGCATGCATTAAAATATCATTAATATTACAACTCTCATTTGATTGTTAGCATTTTCTATAACCTTTTATTTTCCTGTGAATATTTATAAGTTATAATTAGCCTATAGAGTTTAAGACTCTTCACATTCATTATCTTTTGAGCATAAGTGCTTTCCAGTGTTTCTACATAGTCTCAATCAAATCACTTTTAAAATGACTGCAAGATAATCAACAAAAAAAAATACAAACTCCCCAATTAAAAAATGAACATAAGAGCTAAGTGCATACTTTCTTCAGTGAAGGTATGTAAATGGACAACAGGTACATGAAAAATGTACACTACCACTTATCATCAGGAAAATGCAATCAAAACCACATTGATATACCTATTTGCTTTCATGAGAATGACCTAGAGCAAATGATTAGAAACAAATATTGGCAAAGGTGTGGAGAAAAAGAAATACTTGTATGTTGTTGGAGGGAATGTAGACTGATCCAGCACTATGTGAAATAGTATGATAGTAACTTCAAACTATTAAAATTACATTGATCATATGATCTAGCAATTCTTTTTTTGTTTGTTTGTTTTTTTGAGACTAGTTCTTGCTATTTTTGCCCATGGAACCGCAGGCTCTCGTTGCCCGGGGTACCACAGACTCAAGCAATCCCCAGCCTCAGCTTCCCAGGTAGCTGGGATCACAGGCGTGCACCACCATGCCCAGCTATTTTTTTTGGAACTAGGTCTCACTATGGGCCCCAAGCGGGACTCGAACCGCGATCCCTAGCCCCTGCCGCTTCATAGGCTGAAGCTTACAAGCACGAGCCACCGTGCCCGGCTTGATCTAGCAATTCTTTGGTATCTATCTGAAGAATGACAAAAAACAAAACAAAACAAAAACCCACCAGCAAACAGCCAATTGAAAGGAATTCAAAGGTATATACACATTCTTATGCACACTCTTTTGTTCATTTCAGGCATCTGCACCATCTAAGTTGGAAGAACCTAAATATTCAATGAAAAATGAATGGATAGCAAAGATGTAATATATGGATATAGTTAAATACTACTTGACTATAAAAGAAGATGAAATCCTGCCATTTTCAACAATGTGGAGGAAACTGGAGGAAATTAAGAAATTGGGAAATGGGGAAATTAGGAAATCAGTCAGAAGAAGAAAGACAAAACCCAGATGACTCTAACATATGTAGAACATCAAGAAACAAAACAAAGGAACAAATAAGACTAAACAGAAATAATACTTGGCAGGTGAGATACTGTCATCACTTAAATAGTTTTCTCTGGAGAGGTTTACCTGGATGTGCTGACCTGCATATGAGAAACTTGACACATACTTTGCTATTCCCTTCTGACCTGTGTTCCCTACTGAAAAGAAACAAAGCTATACTGAAACAAACTCTAAAAGTCTGACAGCAGAACTGAGGCTACCAGAGGAGAGGGTGAAGGGTGGGGAGTCAGGAGGGGAGAGAGCCTAGTGAAATATGGCGATGGACTGTGGGTGCCTTGGTGATGGGTGTGGTGTGGTAATATATATATGAAGAGGTGTGAACCTATTCCTCTTAATCATACATAGTGCTGTAAACCAATGTAACCTCAACAGAAAAAGATGCAATTAAAAAGCTATATCAAGTTAAAAAATAAAATTTAATGACTGCATCAAACACAGTCTTTCAAATTCTAATAAGGTCAGTATTAGAATCACATTACTTTTCATATGGAGGATGATCTGTCCAATTACATTTCATCCCTATTATAAGACTTCATCGTACAAAATTTTTGACACTTTGAATTATTTAGGATAGATCACAGGAGCAGCCGATAAAAAATGAAGCAGAGATTGGCTTCTTGTTTACCAAACCAGGTGTTTTTACTCCGGGGCCTGGAGGTAAATGACATTTCTCAACCTCCCTAGCAGCTGGTTGGAGTCAATGGCTGAATACTTGTCAATGGAATGAGGGCACGTGTGATTCTGTTTTAGAACTTGGTCCAAAGAAAATCTCTGAAGCTGCTTTCTTTCTCTTCTCTTGGATATCTATGATGTGAATGATCTTGCAATGACGGTGGGAGAAACTGCAACAGCTTTGGACTCTGAATAACTGGAAGAGACCAGTCCATTCACATAATCTGCCAAGAATGATGAGGTAGAAACAAATTCTAATCTATTAAGCCAGTAGCAATTTTGGGGAGGTACCTGTTAAAATTACAGTTGTTACTACAACTAAACAGAAATTGGTACCTTGAGATAGCAACTACTCCAATGAAGAATGTTTAAATTTACTTATTTATACTGACATATATATGTATCATCTGAGTATACTCTTTCAGAAAAAAAGGACAAACAACAAAAGGGATTTATTTCAATGAAAAACATCAAAAAAGTAGGGATAAAAAATTAATATGCACATAGAAAGAAATGAAACCTACAAATATAAATCACTTGGAATGATTCACAATTTATGTTAATCTACATCAATCAATTAATTAATTAATCTACATTAATTAATAATTTGCCACAATGCTTTTTAAGCAATGTCTATATTCCAGCTTTCAGTTTGAGGCTATCAGTTAAGAATGAAGTTAATACTCTGCTTGAAAATCTTGTGGCATGTTTCACATTTAAAACATTATAGGACCCCATGTCTGGGTCAGAGACACCTGTATGGGCAGGTGTTCCAGGGAAGAGGAGACCTTAGTGACCCCATCTGCATCCCTAGAGTTAACATCTTGAAGCTGTAGTTCCGACAGCAGAAGTGGTTGCTTTAATATAGGCCCCTGGGCAAGCTGGCAGGCCCCAGAGGGACCAGTTTGATTCTGGGTTGATTAAGCGTCTCTGACATAGGTGGAGAAATGGTGGTGAGGATGATATGTTGATTTTTTTGTTCCCTGTGGAATTCATACCCTGAAAAGGATAGCAATAAACTCAAATAGTTCTGAAACTAATTTTGGGAGTGGGTTGCTTGAGTTTCTCGGTATAAAATTAACTAAATGCATCCAATGATTTTGAGCTAGCCAGGTATTTCCCAACCATTCAGTGAGGAAAGTAGATCAAGTTATTACTCCAAGCCTGGTATAATGTGAGCACCATGATGGTGGTACTGATGAGATCAGATTCCAAGAGAGATAGCTGGACTCCTAGGGAGACAGAGTCAGCAAGACAGAATCTCTAGGAAGACTATGAATACTGATGGAAGACCCATCATGATATGAAAACTTCAAAAGCCACTCTCTGACCAAAGACTCAAAGGTGCTAGGAATTTCCCCATTTAGAATCTGAAGAGGTAAAGGATATTAGCATGACACAAGCCAAGATTCCATGTTTTTCCACATTATCCCACCTCGTGGGCTACCTTTCCGTGGGCAAAGTCACACAAATGAAACCTACCCTTCTGTGACTCTGCCCAATTATAAATAAGGACTGGGGGAGCTCATTAATAAGAAATGTTCTAGAAAATCGGCACCCAATGTTACTGGATTGGTAAAACTTTTTTAATCCTGTCTCTGAACCTGGCTGTCTCAAAGTGTCCTACATTTTTATCTTCTTTATTTCTGATCTTCCTTTTTCACTATTCTTAAATAAACTTGCCTCTCTTAAACCCACTCACCTGTGTGCATGCATGTGTCTTTGGAGCACTTTTTATCTTTTCAAATGACAAGAAACTGGTGAGGAAAATTGCAGGGAACCCTGAGTTGTCCTGCATCATTTGCCCATTTCAGTGATGATAATAATCAGGTCACTGAATTTTCCTAATAACTTTGACTTTCAACTTCTTGTAACAGGAAGATAAGACCTGAATCTCCTATGAAAAAATGTGGTGGGATAGAAGGGCAGTGGGAGGAGATGTAGAGTGTGATGGCATTAGAGTTTTGGTGGTGGGTGAGTGAAGCATAAAGACACATGAGCTATATTACATAAAACTAGATATGTAATCATATAGTCTTGTAGATGAGTGATACGTGAATAAAAGTTGATTTAATAAAAACAAGACTAAGTTTAAGTTGTGTTTCCTCCTGCAGCATGGTTCTCCCTGAACCCCCTTGTCTCAGAGAAGGATTGTGAAGATACTGGGGATCAGGGGGGCAGAGAACCAGCTACATGAGTTTGGTGGGGAGCAGCGCTTCACAAGGATGCAAACTGCAACTCAGTTTGCTTTGGGAAAAACATCTGATAGTTTAACCTTCTTAAGTAAATTGTTTTATTGGATGGAATAGCATTTGATGTAGTGACTGAGGAACATCTCTAGCAAATGACAACTAGTAAAATAAGCACATTTCAAGTGTATGCATAATTACAGAAAAGGAAGTGTGAGGGAAAAAAATCAATCTAGACAACTCAGTTCAGTCTAACAACTCAAGATCTTTCTCCCGTTTAAAAAATAGATTACAAAGGAAATTTCAAATTTCCTTTCCTTTTCCTTCTCCTTCCCAATGTGGCAAGTATGTCATGCCTTGTGGTGAGAAAGGGCTGTGATTCCACATAGTATCCATGGGCTTCTTTTTATTTACTAAGTTAGCAAATAAGAAGTCTATCTAAATAAACAGTTCACCAAAGAAGATACCCAGAAGACCAACAGATGCCTAGGAAAGTGTTCATCATTACTTTTAATAAGGTAGATGCTTAGAAAGCATCTTAATAAGGTCTATGCTTAGTCCTGCTGGGCTACATTGAGCTCGTATTTTTTGCATTTCTGTCCAGTTCTCATCCTCCTGGCACCTGTGGCCAAACTCTGCAGCTGGTGAACTCTTGCTTACAGCTGTGGTCCTCCCTGGTATACTGACTGCTGAATGCCTCCTTGGGGTCTGGTATACTGACTGCTGAATGCCTCCTTGGGGTCTGGCTATGACTCCTAATTGGTTCCCAGCTAGAATTATCTACCAGACTTATTTACATGTTGCTTCAAGATGCCGCTTTGTCACCAGGGCCTATTAAGACAACTGTTATAGATTGGCCAGCCTGCACCATTTAATTTTCAAGGGCAAGTGGAAACTTTTGAACTTTGAGAGAGTTTCCATGTCACAGCAGAAGTGACCCTCAGAGACGTTAGCCATAGACAAGAAGTAAGGTGGCTTCCATCCTAAGTCCTGTTTTGGGAAGTGAGGAAAAGTGTCTCCTATTCTGACCTCAACTTTCTTTCCCAGGGAACACCTCTCTCTCGCTAGGATTTTTACTAAGAATGGTGTGGTCACCATACACATTTTTAGCATCTGTTCTTTCTATAGTGATTCTTTTCTCCATTTCATAACCTTTTGGCAAAAATGGGAGAGGCTTTCTATTTTCCCTTTTGAGTTTGCTTTAGTAAAACAGGCAATAAACTCCTCCAGGGTACCAAGGTTAAACCTTGGAATACTAAAGGAAGCTAAAACTTTCAAGAAAATATTTTCCTTATTAACAATGAAATCCAATTCTGAAAAAAATGCTAGCGGCCAGGTACTAACATTCTTGAAGGCATTTGAGGGATGATCCAGAGGTCATTCTACAACAATGCAATATCGAAAACAATGGAGTCTGAGGTCATGATTTTCAAGACAAAATTATTTTTAGGAAGAAAGTAGAAACAATGTTATAGAAGGGGCATGATGAGAAAGCATTACTCCTCCATTTTTACTCCACTGTAGACAGACTTAGGTTATCTAGACTCCAGGAGACATAGTATTCTATTTATGCTTTAGATGGTAGAGGGACCATGGGAAAGAAAACAGCTACCACCTGAGAGAACTGAAGAAAGATAGGTCTCCTCACTAGAAAGACAGTCTTGATTAGAGCCACAAGGGGAAAGGACTATTCAGAGAAGAGGTTGTATTAATGGGCAGTTCATTTGATAGTGAACTGAGTTCCAGAGATTATAGTTGAAGGGTTTTGGAAGCTGGAAAAGGGTGAGGAATGGAATTAATTAATTCAATTAAGGAATGAACAGAGCTGTGTGGAGATGAGAGTGATGGGAGATGATCTTGGGCTTCAGGTGGTTACTGCAAATGGAGATATTAGGAATGTTGTAGCTAATCTTGTGATGCCAAAGCCAAACATAGTGAAGATCAGGATATAGAAGAAAAAGCCCAGGTAGGGGATGTGGCAGGGTTGTGTGAAGCTGTGGAATATTAGGGAAATTCACTAGCAAAGCTATTGTGTCCTAGAGTTTCTTTGTTTAAGATGATTAATTAAATTTCTTTAGTAAGTACAGGATTTTCTATTTCTTTTTATATCAGTTTTGGTAAATTGTAGTTTTCAAGAATTTGTTCATTTCATCTAGTTTTTCAGGTGGCATTATTATTTTTTATTATTGATATCGTTTTGTTCATAAAAGTTTCATGTTTTCCATGTATGTAGATTTAATAATGATGCCATCTTACTAATTTCTTTTATTGGTAATTTGTGTTTATTTTACTTTTCCTGAGAAGTCTTACTATCAATCTATCAATTTGATTATCTTTTCAAAGAAGTAACTTCTGTCTTTGCTGATTGTCTCTATTACATGTGTGTTGTCTCACTGAGTTTTGCTCTTGTTTTATAATTTCCTCTTTAAAATTTGCGTTTGATTTGCTATGCCTTTTCTTGATTTGGGCGCTCTAATGAAGACTTTCAGTCTTTCTTCTTCATAAACATTTATATAAGAGCTGTAAAGTTCCCCATAAGTGCTGAATTACTGTTCTATAAGTTTTGATATATCATGCTTTATTAATTTTCTGATCAAAGCATTTTCTAGTTTCAATCATGACTTCTTATTTAACTCATGGATTATTTAACTGTATGTTACTTAATGTCTGAACTTTAGAGATTTCTGTTTTTCTGTCTAATTAAATTTGAGGAAACCACAGAGCATGTACTCTATGACATAAATTCTTTACTTATTTTTGCATGGTATCTTTTCACAGACTTATTGTGGCTGGTGGAGGGTAAGACTAATGAAGGAGTCAATTCTGAAAAAGTCATGTTTGTGATTTTCATTATTTCTGGCACTTTCAATTACAAGTTGGAATTACTTCTGAGGAGAGTCAGCATTTCCAAAACTTATATGTCCATGAAATCTTCTTTTACTTTGAAAAACTCTATACTGGACTGCCTATTTTACATAGGAAAATTATCCTATATTTAGTTTGTATGCTAGATTCCACAGTTATGAAAACCCCCCCTTTAAGGCAATTTGCTTTCTGTGTTAAGGCATTTATGTTTTTTAATTTGATCCTTCACATTTATATAATGCACACACAGTATTTATCTAATGAATCTTGCTCACTAATATAAGATTGGAAAGATAATTTAATTGTCAGCAGAGTTCAATGTTTCAAGTTTAGGTTTACCCCCTAAATTGCTTAGATTTATTAAAAAAACACACTTAAAACACAAAGTACAGATTGTATTTTCCATTTAGTATAACACAATTTATATTCCTTTACATCTACTAATTTATTTACATATTTCAATTGTATGAAATAAACACAGAAGACCATTAGGATTTAAAGATTCAACATCTTTCAATAGAATCTTCAAAAATATTTTGAGAAATAGTGTCCCTACATTTAGAAAAGATATCCTACATTTAGAATAGAAACTTCCCTTTTAGGCAATTTGTCATTTCCTTCAGCTAGTCTCTTTATGTTATATATATATATATATATATATATATATATATATATATATATATATATATATATATATATATATATATATATATATATTAGTTTCCTGAACTCTTACACTGTAAACTGAAATTTCACGATGTGACCCCTCTCTGCCATATATCTTCTTCCTTATGTACAAACTTGTGTATCATAATTAAGGGAGTATACAATGTATATTTATAATATTATTATGATAATATTTCTAATGTTATTATGATAATATTTACTCCTTCTTTTTGGAGGAGTAAAATTACACCCTAATGCAGAATTTTTCACTAGAAAATGGGCAAATACTGTCTTTGTGTTTTAAGAGCGAAGGTCCCCAGTAAGTTCCCTTTTTCATTTCAATGCCAAGGTCCAATTATATTGATATATTAATAGTAAAGTTCCTCTTTGCATATCTCCTATTAAATAAACCTTAACTTACTGCACCTTATCAAATGTAATGTGGCTATTAAATTTTTCTATTAAGTCACTCAATTGCTCTAGCTAATGAAAAGCACAATAGCTCAACCCATGGAATAAGCTATCACAGGAAGATGAAATAGAAAACAATTGTCTTTGTAAATTCCTTCTTTATCTCATAAATTTCTGTAGCTTCATATATCCAGGAATGGCAAAGGAAACATCTGAGGTCTGAAATATAAGCATATATTTCTATATAAGCATATATTTAGAGTAACATGAGATAATGATGCAGTTTTTTTTTTTCTTCCCTAGTCAAGGTTATGCTAAAACTTACTTCTGGTCACTCCTTCACTTAATTTTGAGTGAGATAGCCTGAGTTTACTCCCCACCCCCACCATCCTTATATCATTTTAACCCTTTCTTCTTCACTCCTTAACCTCAGAAACCTCATTTCATTTATTAGGGTCCACTAGTTTTGATAAACATTCTGCTTTGTTGAATCATCTGTTGTGCAAATGTCTAGCATCTGTCTTTACCATTCTGACTTGCTTACCACGAATAATTCTCTTGACCTTTTTCCATTTTGCTGCAAATAGCAACATGGTTCTTTCTTATAGTCAAATAATATTCCACTGTGTGGATATACAACATCTTCTTAGTCCAATTCTCTGTTGGTACTTAAGTTATATTCATGCCCTGGCATTATACATATGTCACAATACATATGTAATTTAAATTGTATTGTTGATTTTAAATTCTTGGGCTAGGTCCCCAAAAAATATGAGTTTTGGGTGAAAGGCATTTCCATTTTTAGTTCTTTAAGGTAAATGCAGCTCATTTTTCCAAAAAAGGCTGAATCAATTTATATTCCCACCAACAGTGCATTAGTTTCCTCTTTCTCAATGTCCTTTCCAGCACTTGCTATTTTTTATGTTTCATTCTCATGGGTGTGTGATGATATCTCATTATGGTTTTGATCAGCATCTACCTTATTAAAAGTAATGATGAACACTTTTCTAGGCATCTGTTGGTCTTCTGGGTATCTTCTTTGGTGAATTGTTTGTTTAGATAGATTTATTTACTAATTTAGTTGTTTGTTTTTCTATTGTTGAATTACATACATTTTCTATGTCTCTTGGATATAAATCTTTTGTTATGTGATATCTGAATATTTCCACTAATTCTGTAGATTGTCTTTTTAATCTCCTTATATTTTCTTTCACTACATAAAAACTTTTTAATTTGAGGTCACCCAATTGCCTATTTTTTAAACTGTAGGGACTGAAACTCCAAAAACATCTTTATCATTGATTTTGTAAAATGCACCCTCAATGTTTTCTTCTGTGCATTTTACTGTTGCAGGTCTTACATCTAATTCTTTAATCCATTTTGAATTTACTTTTGTGGATAGTTAGAGAGTGATCCAACTTCATTTCTGTAGCCCTCTTATTTTCCCAGAACCACTTGTTGAAGTCTCCTTTTCCCATCTGATGAACATGGCTCCTCTATCATGAATTAAGTACACATATATGTGGTTTTATACCTAAGCTTTTGATTCAGTTCCATTGATCAATATGTTTATTTTTGTAGCACTACCATATTAGTTTAATTACAGTTGCTTTATAGACTAGTGTAAAATCAGGTAGCATGATGCAGTAGTGATCTGGTTATGACCTGCCATCTCCTGGGCACTTTATATTTCAGCTTTGGAACCTAATATTAAGCCAGAATTAGAGTCTGAGGGCAACATATGGGGCAAAGCAAAAGGAATTGGAAAAAATTCCTTTAAAACAGTTCTCAAAATGTGATCTGAGACAGATAGCATCAGCATCACCTGAGAGCTTGTTTGAAATCAGAATTTTGTAGTGATGGGGCCTAGGATTCTCATTTTAATAATATTCTGGGCAATGCTTATGTATACTGTGCAGCTGTGGGAATGAATAAGTTCCTTTAAATTTGAGCTTGAAGAACAAAGTATGCACATCAATTACACTTAGAGTTTATTAAGGACAATTTACATGCAAGGGTCCTCAGTGGTGGTTCAGGACATCCCACTCACCCTGACAGGTGTCTCTTATACCTACTTAGTATTTGTGATATGATCATTCTTGTGTAAGATGAATGATACCAGATGTCCAGGAAGATGAGTAGACTTGTGTATACCATGGATGATGAGTGCACATGAGAGAAAGAATGAGGAAGTTGACTGTCTTCCCATGGCAGGGCAATTACTGGTCATCAGCCCAAGATGGCATCCACACCTGGTGGAATCACTTTGATTTTTCTACTATATAGTTCGAGGAGCTCTGCAGTATTCTTCACCCACCCTTAACACCATCACTAGTGTTTGAAGGTTATCTTTATAGCAAACTGGCTTACAGGACAAATATCCAGATATTCTTATTGTTCTAGATTCTCAAACTTGAGTATGCAAAGAATAAAGGTTCTGGTGAGAAATGCAGGTTTTTTTTTTTTAAACAGTTTGTTATCACAAACAAATCTGCTGTGAACAGAATTATCTTCTTGATGTAAGGGAGGAGCTTCTCACTAGGGTGTACAGGTAGACAGGGAGCTGTTGTGTTAAAGGCTAAACATCTACTGAAGTTGAAAGACATTTCCAAAATTTGCCAGAGGTTTCATGGTCAGGGTGCATTGTCTAAGTTGATGACTATGATCTGCTTTAGTGTTAAAAGATTTAAATTTTGTATGGGACAAGATACTCATTTATAAACTTGGAAACACATTTTCTTGCTGATAGCAAGCTGCATTTTGCAGTTAAGGGTTCTTTACTTCTACCTGATCCTTGACTATACATTCTGAATTCTTCACTATCAGTCATCAACCTCATAACAGCTAATATTTCCTAACCCTTACTATTTTTTAGATACTATGCATTGTTTTATTTATTCTGTAGAACAATCTCATGGGGGTAGGTACAATGACTTACTTCCATTTTACACATAAGGAGACTAAAGCCTAAATAAATTTAATAGTTGTACAAGGTGCCTGAGTGAGGATTCAAACTGGCAATTACAACCAGTTTGTAACTTATAACCACTGTTCAGTCACTTGAATTGAAGACAGTGTGCTCATCAGTTTGTTACAGTTACAAACTGTTACTCAGTTTCCTCCCACCTTTGAAAAATTATTAACATGAAACATTCTTAAGAGAGTGGGAACAAGCTTTAATGTACCTCTTCATTTTTGTGCATTTCCTCATCCCCAAGGCTGTCTTCCCACGTTGCTCTTTCAGTGAACATGTAATCTTTCTTTTTTAAGAATAGCATTGTATCATCACCATTTTCCCAACTATACAATTTTTAGAATGGTAACTTGAGTAGATATGTTATGATTTATTCATATTCTCTATTGTTTTCAAAATTTTTTTGCATATGATGTTGTCTTTCATCCAGATTATTTTTTTCAAGATAACTCTCTGGGCAATGACTTGGCTAAAGAGCCAACCATTTTTATTTCTTGACACTGTTTAATGTCAGATGCATGCTTGGAACTGGAGTGCTGAGTGGGTCAGAACCACACGGGGTCCTCACTGTACCATTTCTGTGCAGATGCCTTCCTGACACAATGATTGATTGCACATAATTGATGTTAGAGGTTTGTGTGCTGATGTCTTAACTTCTTGGTATTCTCCATGTTGTTCTACTGGTTAGTGCGGTTAGGTCTGGTTCATGACCCAACATCCATCTGAGAATCATGCTCCTTGAGCTGCTATAATGCTCACTGTGCATTTTAACCACTGAAATGATCATAGATCTGTTTATTCCTCTATAACACAATCATTTGTTAGGATTCAGAACCCTCAGATGACAACCTTGAGTTGAATGACAGAAAAATAAGACACTAAGGCATAGACAAAGAAGGGAGCTTGGGCTGCTTGTGAGCTTTGTCCAATTGTCCCCCACTAACACCCCTGCTTGTTGGGAACAGACTGACAAAAGTAAGTCCATTTTGTTTAAAACCTCCATTTTGAGACTAATGTCCTCTCCCTGCCCTCAGTGGAAAGTACCTGCCATGGCTGGCTGGTCTGACATCCTGTTTCTGCCTCCCCTTATTCCTGGTTGTTCATGACAACAGCATTGTCCACCTGATAGATGATGAATGCCAGCATTGTCTTCCTGAGAGATGATGGATGTCAGCATTATTGGAAACCTGCAGTTATGGGAACATATCCTACATCTGCTTGTTTGCTTCACAATGCGGGGGGTGGGGGGCAGTAGTGGCTTTGCCCTATAAAAGGTTGTAACAGAGACTGCTCGGGGTCTTTCTTACCAAGCTGGCTTGGGGACCCTGATGCGCCAGTAATAAATCTGCAGCTTTGAACTTCAATCAGAGTCCTGTGTTTTTTTGGGTGGCCCACAAGTCACAACATCCCTGCTGCTGACCATCACAAAGAATCATCAGGTCTATACAGATGAGCACAGGTCTACATCAGTGAGCAGTAAGTGAGGGGTTCATGGTTTGCTAAACTGATTTCCAGGAGAGTTGGAGCAACTTACTATGTCATTAGGTAGACATGCATGTACCTAGTTATCCAGATGTCTCCCAGTTATAACTGGAATGTACTACCACCACGCATGCTTATTTTTTAAAACCCCCATGCCTTATCTTTTCAGCTTTGATGGCAGGCCTTCAATCCACATGCAGCATCACAAAGCAAGCTACCTTCTTGGTGGTATAGTTGTGATTATGCTGAGGTTATCTCATCTCATCACTTGTCTTATAACCTTGATTAAGTGCCTCCTGGTTCATTATGCTACTGGTGAGGAATGAATACAATATGTTAGGGTGCTGTGGCCCCCAGTACTGATAGTGCTGCATAGAATGGCAGTCATTGTGTCTTTGTGGGTAGAGACTTGGAGAAGGGAAGTTAAGCCTTCTCAAGAGAAAAGAGAATTAAAAAGATCAGGGAGGGGACAAAGAAAAGGACATGAAAAAGAGGAAGAAAAGAGAACAGAAGAGAGCAGCAGAGAATGGAGAAGGAAGAAGAGAGAGGAGCAGCAGGGAGACTGGAGGCCTCAGAACTGCTGCTGCCATGTGGGGCAGCAGGCGAGGGAAAGAAGCCAAGCTGTGGGTTTCTATCCCCAGCCCGGGCCGGTGAGGAGCCCAGGAAGCAGGTTGGACAAACTTGTGACCTGTGTGAACTGTTTTGGAAACGTGGTACTTGAAAACTTGGTTTAATTTTGAAACTGTGAAGCTTGGAAGTCTTCTGAAGAACTGAGGAGAGTTTGCTGTGTTGCCATTTTCAACATGAGATGTCTGAAGTGTTGCTGTATCAAGTGAGTTTTGCTGATGCTGGGCCACTTTGGGTTTGGAGCTAGAAGAATTCCAGAGCTGTGTCTTTTGGAGAAGAATTTGAAGTGCGGTAAAAAGAGAAAGACTTTCTGACTTTGATTTTAACACATACAGGTCTGTTTCTATGTAGCAGGCTACAAACAGTTATATTAACAATTGCCTTTTAAACTTTACACTAGTTTGCCTCAATTTACCTTTTTTAAACTTGTGGGTTTTTACCACCATCCTCAGCCTTTTAAACCAAAACTTTAAGTCAAAGCAAGACTATCAGTGCAGACTAATTTATTTTAACAGTGATTTCCTAATGACTACAAAAGAAACATGTAAGTAAAACTCAGATTACTTTAACATTGTCCAAAACCTTTCTCAACACTGTCCAAAGTCCTTTCCCTGATTGCCCCCAAATCCCCAGTCTCTCAGTCCTGATCATCTCACCAATGCCCAGTCAGTCAGAGTTTATCTCTAGATGCTGAAAGACATCTTCCTTTGGCTGCTTCTTTGATGTGCTCCTCCTTGTCTTCCATGCTGTCTTCTCCTAGTCCTCCAGGTAGTTAAAAGAAACTTCATGGTAGCGGACCCAGCAAAATTCACTTTCCTCTCAGGCCTAACTTTTACAGGGCCTCTTCCAGACACAAGTCAAACTCAGCAAAACAAACTCCAATGTGGAGTTTAAATTTTCAAACTTTTTAACTGCCTTTAGGACACAAGTGGCTAGCCCGGGCCAGCCAGAGGCGGCCCCAGGCCTTGGCCATACATGGACAAGATCACATGGTTCACATCTCCATCTTACGAAAATGGCCGAAACCAAACCTGAATTTCAATCTCCATTCCCATTGTTTCTTTTCTCTTTTTCTTTTTATTCTCTCTGTTTTAAACCTCTCTCTCTCTCTATATATATATATTATAATTATTATTTTTGCCTTTCAGGAACAGCCCCTGAATTATTACATTACAAAAAAAAAAACAAAACTGTTTCACTCCTTCCTTCCTCTTGCATCTCCCTGAAGGGAAATTCTAAATAAGGCCATTCTCACATTTTAGCATACCTTCCTTGAAATCTGCAATCTTAAAACGGAGACAATGATACCTGGGTGTGTGTGTGGGGGGTAGCACACCTTATCAAATTGATGATGCCATCCTGGTTTTCCTTGTTGGATTTGAATCTCCTGTTTTCGGAGAAGGATCCTCGATGCCATCTTGACTTCTTCTGGCTTGCAGTGAGTAGAGCTGTGTCTCTGAAGAAGGAGTGGCAGGCACCATCTTAACTCCTTTATTTGGCTTAAGGTGGGGCAGCCGCCATTTTGTGGACACACATGGCTGCTGCAACCATGTGCTCTTTGGACTAGAGACTGGACTAAGATTACTAAATCTTAGTAATCTTAGAGTAATCTTTAGTGGGTAAGATTACTAAAGGGTCTCCTTTGTACTCTCAGTAACTCTTGTCTAATTTGTCTTTTAATAAGTAAATTTGTTTTTGCAAAGGCTTGTCTAATGGCAGTGGCCCCACAGCAAAGCCCCAAGGGAGGAGACCTACCATCAGCTGATGGATGTCCCTTCGAGGATCTGCTCTTCCAAAATATAAGGCGGAGTCATCCCCCCAAAGCCAAAGACCTGAAGCATGACTGAAGGAGCAACAAAATGTGGCACAAACTGCGGAGATGAGACCCACCAAGACCAAAGGTGCTCCAAAAGCAATACAAGAATGATAAATAGCACATTCTACCAAGTCCCGGGAAATTGCACCCTCACCAAGGATGAGGAAATGGATCAAGAAAAAAAAAGAAAAAAAAGAGACCAAAGAGCTAAACATGGACAAACAACAAAAAGAAAGGAGGCAAAGTGACCAGGGGAGATGTGGTGTGTGTGTGGGTATTCCCATGGGGATTAGCAGTTATACAATCATATATTGTAAAATATGCAAAAATAAAAATTAAAAAAAACAAGGTAATACCTGCTTACAACCCTAAAAAATTGTTTTTGCCTTTCTCTTAAAGTTTATGTGGTCTTGCTACTGCATGCACAGGCTGGGAAGAACCTGGTGTGTGACTGACTTTAAAGGGTCAGCTGCTCCCCTTTGTAAGTTTGGTTATTTGTTTTGCCTGTTTTCCCACCCAATTTCAAATATCCCATTACAAGTTTTTATTTTTAGATATAAAACTTATGATATTAAGCAGTCTCTTGAAGACTTGGAATTTCAGACCCAATATCTGATTTCTTGGAGAGACATTTTGAGTTGGGCATTGGGTTGTTTCCTCATTTTACACCCCATGTTTTGCGTTAAGTTTACCTCCCCTTTCTACCAGTGATTGTGACTTCAATTGCTGTTCACAAGTGCCTGTTGCAGAGACTCTGCTCCCTCTGAAGCCAGTACCCCAATATGGGCAGTGTTATTTGTTGGTAAAACTTAAGCACCACTATTACCTGTGCCTGAGAGATATTGAGGTTAAGAATGACCTGAAGCCACATTGAAGGTCACTCCTTTCTTTCACCTTGATATTGTAAATCTTAAGTAAGGCTTGGTCAACACTGTTATGCTAAATTAACTCCCAGAGCTAGTGTTCCAAGGCCCAAGGCCCAGGGAGGGCATCATAGCAGAAACAAGCCAGAGTGTGGGTAATAATCCCATGTCGGGATTCATGATGGGAGGGGGAGCAAGTAAAGGGGGATAAAACGAAAAAGTGTTGGAACTGGAGGAGGAGAATTTGGAGGAGGATCAGGAGATTAACTGGGAGGAGAACTTATCTAGCATAGGGCATCTGGAACAGTAACCAGGAGCTGTTGAACCTTTTGGGGCTCTGAACATTCCAGTATTTGAAGGTCGGGAGCTGGATGAAGGTGGAGAAGAGGAGTTCATAACAGAGTGAGCTGTCCTGATGACCCAGAGAGGAGAGAGAGAGACAGAGACAGAGAGAGAGAGAGAGACAAAGACACACACAGAGAGACAGAGAGAGAGAGACAGAGAGAGAGAGGGAGAGAGAGAGACCGACTTGAACCTTGTGTTGGTTTCAGAACTCACTCTGTACTGGCTACAGTGACTGAGTACTGAAGACAGGATGTAACCTTACAGTTTCAGAGTGAACTACATTAAGACTAAGACTGGGGTAAAACCCATGCAGCACCCCAAGAAGCAGAAGCAGGGTTCCTTTCTCTTTGGGACACTGGTGAGGGTGTGAACTATTAGACTCTTTTAGTTTGTCTTCTATTTGTGAATAAATACCCTTATCACAAAAGTTTGATTACCCTTATCACAAAAGTTTGATCTCTGGGCAACTGCTTGCCCATGGGTTGGAAGAACTCTCAGTTACTAAAATTAAAAGGAGCGATCCCCTCACCCAGTAACACCTCCATTGACTACATGCTCTGTATTTTTTTAGTCAAAGATGAAACTGTTAAATAACAAATAATAACCATTTTGTTAGCAGATATCAAGCAGCCAGAAGCCAACCATATAAGGCATCATTGGCCATTGGCCAGCAACATGTCCTTGGTAAAGCCTCGCAGTTGGCCAGCAACATGTCCTTGGCAATGCCTCTCAGTAGCTAGATAAGCCCCTTGCTAAGGGATAAAAGAAAACTGCAGGGGGGCTCGGGGTCCTCACTCACCCTGATGTAACCGCTGCGTCGGTGATCCAGGTCAGTGCTGGACCCTAACTTAAGTCAGAAAATAAATGCCTCTTGCCTTTGCATCACCTGTGTGCTGTTGTTAAACTGGAACCCCACGCCGGCACTTTAACAAAACATTTAATAGATTCATTCTCCAGTTCTGTTTCCTGTGCAGCCCAGGAAGGTCTCATGTGTTGTGACCCTTATGGATAGCTGTCACAAGACAATAATGAGGTGTGGAGACACTGGTGTCTCATCGCTTCAGACAGCTGTGCTAATGAGCTACGTTTTACCTCTTCCTTGAAAATTGATGCCTCGCCCCATCTCTTCAATGTAGCTTTGGATGGCAGTGCTTGTGCCCCTCTAGCTTGACTACATTGCCTTTGGGTAAACACCTCTCATTCCAACCTCAATTGCTTCCTACCCTGATACTGTCGCCCAAATGCCTGATCAGTGTTTCCCTTTGACTGGCATGGCCTCCATCAGCTGGGCTGAAGGGCGGGGTTCTTGTTGGACAGCTGACGTGTGCTTTCAGGGAGGGAGGAATCACTCTCAAGGCTCACTTAGGATGCTGCTTTAGCCCACAGGCCTTTGAATTTGCAATGCTTCAGCAGGCTGGTTTTTCCTCCCTTCCTCCCTCCCCCGCATACCTGCAGGTTCTCTGCATGTATTTTCTCAGTTCCCAAGACTATATCTCATATTTGCTAAACTTTGGGTGTTCTTGATTTTGCTGTGCTGGGCACTGCTACCATAATCCTGGTATAGGTGCTCTTTAGGGGTGCAGAACTTTACCAATGACTCTTACACACTAGAGCTGTCAAGATTGAGACGATCTTAACTTTGCTGCAGGGACACATTCTCAGCATCATGCTCTGCTGACTAGGTCTCACAGTGAGGCTGATGGGCCCAGTATGCTGCTTAGTTGCTAAGCTATTTGAGGTCTCTCCCCTGCCCCCCAGTTCCTGAGGCTGTGAGGGTTCCACGAAGGGTCGCTTCTTGTGCATCTTGAAACCAGTGCTCCCTTCTGTGTTTGCCTTCTGCTGGAGTCTGGTTTCCTTTAGAATGATGTTCTTTCAGAAGTCCTGAAACTGAACCCTTTCAATTTGATTCTATTGGTGCTCCCTGAACCAGATATTGGTTTCCCCATGTTAATGCTCTTTAGAACCTCACCTGGGGTTTTTAGCACCCCACAGAAAGCTTCTCAGCCTCCATCAAAATTGGATAACACAACAGATTTGGGGAAGGAGGTAAATTGTGCAGACAGGAAATATATTTCTATTTCAACCTCAAGCCCAAGGAAGCATACCTTTGAGACTCAGAAAATATTTAGCACAGCACCTACTCCCCAAAATATGTTGCAACAATGTGTCTGGTCCATATCATTGTCTAAGAGCCTGACACACGAGCCCCTGCAGAACTGATGTTTAGTTTGTACTTTAATTGAATGAATAAATACTTGATGGAGTAAAGGTCTGTTTAAAAGATAAGGGGAAAAAAGTTGTTTATAGCAAAGTTGAGAATAAGTTTCACAGCTTTTCAGTTTGTGTCTTCAGTTACAGGATTATCCTGTTTCTAATTTAAAATAGTCTAGGGACTTTTTGGTTATTTGAAAATTGTATTTTTTGGACTGAACAGATGGAGGATGCTTAGCACCAAAATATGACAGAGGAAGCCCTTGTCACTTAATATTATAAGAAAAGTTAGGTTTAAATATACAGCACGATCCCATTTAAAATATGCATTTGCAGAGAAGAAATGCTTTCTGCATTCCTGGCATGAGTACTACTAATGCCTCCTGCTTAATATGGTCATGATGATGTCAATATTTTCTTTTTGATTATCCTTTTCTAAAGTTAGAGCAGTGTAACACATTTTTTTCTGTCACAAAATGTTCAATATAACATCTTTCACATTTTTATTATGATTTTATGTTATTTTGATGACAAGGATACCAGTAAAATGCAGAGCATTGAGGCCTGCTAGGTCATCCCAGAAAGCAAGTGGTTTGAAAGCAGATGTTCATCAGAGTGAATTCTACTCCTACAAACAACCTTGTAGAAAAGTGTATGAGATATCAGATAGCCCACCAGGAGGACATGTGGAAAGGTAATAATGTTCGTCAAAGAAATAGAGTTGGAGTTCTCTCTATAAGAGAACAGGGAGAGTCTAGCTATGACTTTTGTACACTGGGGAAAAAATAGCAATGCTCTCACAAAATCTGCAATTACTTTTGTACAAGAAAAAGCTACTTTTTATTAAGTGAATTCCACCAAGTATATATATTTTTTATCATCACCAGCATCAGCAGGCAGCAGCATCCACAATAACAGAGATAGCATATTGATAAAGACCCCGGGTATTCGCATTCCACCTACCAGGTTTGAATCCTTGCTGTCACCTACCATATGATCCCTCCGCCAGTCAATTAACTTTCTTCTTGCTGGTTTCTTAATATTCCAGCTGGCAGATAATTCCAAGTTAACAGGGTTTTTGTGAGAATGGTAATGTAGGCAAACAACATATGTTGTTGGCATCTAATAAGCATTTGATACATAAAGACAGATTGATGCTAATGAAAGTCATAATTGCTAGTACCACTTATTGGTGCCTACTAGATCAACAAAATTATCTTATCCCCTTTAAATGTTTGTTTCAATTGTTCCTTAAATCAACTTTATAATATGAATGAGAAAACTGACTTTAACTTAGTTGCCCAAAGTTAGAAACTGGTAACAAAAATACCTAGAACTGAGATTTGAACCAATATCTATCAGATTCAGGAGTTTCCTCCAGTAGCTCATTATTTCACAGGACTAAAGATTGATGAATATATATATATGTATATAATTAAAAAAGCAGTATGTCTTGGGTAATTACAAATTGTAACATACCTTGATTAACTTCTTAGCAAGACTCTCTGGTAATGTTTTATCTGACCACCAGGTGGCACTTGATCTAAGTTCTCCATTTATAGTAGTCACTCAAAAACCCTCAGTTACTTTTAAAAGTGAAATAATTTGCCAGATTCTGTACAGATGAAATAGTGAAAGACAGAGCAGTTCATAAAACAAAGCAAATGAGTTTATTTGTTAAATTGAGCCATTTCATGTAATCTATACGGGAAAAGAATGGAAGTAACCCTCTGCATTATTTTGTGACTTCTGTCCTTAGGTACATACTATTTTTAATAAATGTAACCCTCTTTTATATATATTAAAATAATTATAAGCATCTGGTTTAATAATTTTTATGGTAATATGAATATGGTAATATGAATTTCATGTGTTTTGTTATAATACTTGAAACTTGAGATTTATGGTAGCAATGGCAGGTTGCCATTAATTCTGGTATAAAGTGGAGCTGGAGCATCTATTTTACTGTTCTTGGAGGAACTGAACAAACACACACCTATGTTCCATAAAGAGATAGTGCGGTTAAATAAAAGCTGGTATGTTGTCAATTCACATGCAACTGACCAGCTGAACACTTGTGGGGGAGTGTTATTTTCACTATCAGTGTCAGTAATTCCTGCAGTGACAGTGTATAAGTTTACTGAATCTGTTCTTCCAGTCACTTAACCAGTGACACTTTGTGTAATTCTGAAAACATACACAGTTGTTGCAAATTTGAAGCCTGTTCAGAATATTTGTAGGTTAAACTGGCCAGTGGAGAAATTGCCTTAGAGTATTAACAAAGAGTAAATTGGAAGTGAGAGGGATAAACTCTGAATCATTAAGAATAGAGTTATTCAGCTTTTAGGTGATATGATCTTGCTTCTCTTTCACTCAACAATGATGAGTTGGCATGTAAGAAGGAAGATGTGCTGAATGCATAAGAAGTGAGTGAAAGCTTCTCAGTGGAAGCCCCAAATCTAGATGCCATAGGGGACACAAAACAACAGATACCCTGGCCACTGATCTCTAAAAAGTGTTGGCTAGTGTAAGATCAGATACACAAAGAACAAAGTGACAACAGTGCAGTGGGCAATAAAGGTGTCACAAGGAAGATATAAATATATTTCAACTAAATACTACATGAGATGAATGAGATGAATTTGAAGGAAATATGGGATACTCTGGATGATTACAGACAGGGAAGGCTTTAGGGCAGAGGATGGACAAAATGGACTTTAAAGGGTAGGAAATTAGTAGAGAAGGGATACTTCAAATGGTGGACGGAAGAGAAGATGATAAATGAAGAGAAAATGAGAAATGAAGATGGGACTGAATACATGGATCTCTGGGGGCTGGAGCTGGAGAGTGGGGTGTTAGCAGAGAGACAACACTTTTCAAATGAGGACACTCATCTGTCTGGTGGAATAGTGGATCTCAAAGTTGGATCCACTATCTCAAAATTGCTTCCTCCAGCGCCAATTTCATCTTGAAAGGGTGAAGAAGAAATGTTAAGACACTTCAATTGGCAGGTAAGTGAATGATTCTATGTGACACTATTATGAGGTAAGCTAAAGAGACACAACTGCCAGTGAGGTTGAGACTCAGCTGAAGTGTCTAACTGCCCAGACGACAGTCTAGCTGAATGGATGTGGAGCACTGGTCATCCGCAACCCATGATGGTCATGGTCAGGTGTTGGCTTTGCTTTTGTCCTGCTGTTATTTCTTTTTATGTTATCTGATGATTCTGACAAAAGGCAGTTAGGGAAAATAACCAAAGGAATTTGAACACATTTATTATTTTCTTCCTTTTCATTGTAGCTCTTGCCCTGTCAGTGCCCCAGAAAGAGGGTGCTGGTGTTAGCCCTAGCGCTACCCCAGAAGACCACTGATGCCCTTCTTATTTTTTAAATATTTTGTTTTTATTCTTTCAATCGCAACCTTGGTAAATGGTTTTTGGGATACCTCCCCCTCCCTCTGGTGCCCCCTGCATTCACTCAAACCCCTCTCTGTGTTGTTTGCTAGTCTGTGTTAGGTCAATTAGTTTCTTTCTTGCCGGCCTGCCGGCCTGCCGGCCTGGACCTGCCGCAATGTCCTTTCATTGGGCAAGGGACTCTGTTCTTGGGACTACGCGGAGGTTTTCAGTGTTAAGCTTGCTTTTTTGCTTTGGGGGGGTCAGTGTGTATTTATTTGTGGTTTGTCCATGTTTTCTCATTGCAGGCTGTCTTTCTAATCTCTTCTCTGTGTTGTTTTGCTGCTTTAACTTATGGTTCTGGCATCTGGTTTAGGGAACCTCACCCCTAGCTGGTGTTGGTAAAGAAGTTTCTCTGAGGATCCAGGCATCTGTGAATGGCCATTGTAGATCATCTCCTCTGCCTCAATTTGCAACTTGCTGTGGGGCGATGCCTCCACTCTTTGGTCTTCCTTTCCAATGGTGTGGGGAGGGGCAACTTGCTCTCCTAGAGGGCATTGCAGAAATGGAGTCTTGGATCTTTCCGGACCCAGTGAGCGTGTAGGTGTGCGTTTGTGACATTGTGTTTCCATAGTTGTTTCTCCTGTCTCACATGCACTGGTTTTCTCGATATACCATCTCCTGTGTCCAGCTCAGACTTGTGGGCTGGAATTTTACCTGGTCCCTCACCTGTTCTATGATGGGGTTTGTATTATTTATGTTCTTTCTCCTCCTGAAGATTAGCTGGAGTGAGGGTGAAATGGAAGGGGCATTCCTCTCCCCCCTCCAATGTGCTAGTTTCCTCCCTGCACGGGGGCGGGACCTGATGGCCAGGCAGGCGCAGACCCAAGCCCCCTTGGACTAGGGACTTGGCCAAACTGCGCCCTGGTCCATTTGGGCTGCCGCATGCAACCATCCACTGGTGGATGGGGCTAACACCCCACCAAGGACTCCCCCAGGC
Source organism: Uropsilus gracilis (assembly GCA_004024945.1). Taxonomy (NCBI): domain Eukaryota; kingdom Metazoa; phylum Chordata; class Mammalia; order Eulipotyphla; family Talpidae; genus Uropsilus; species Uropsilus gracilis. Next base: position 1,776 of record PVHY01013445.1, on the reverse strand, counting down.
TCTCCAGGTGCAGGGGGGCCTACTTGGAGTTCCATGCAGCCTTGGCTCCCCACTGGCAAAGGTACCTCATGGCCCAGGACCCTGGGTGTGCAGGCAGCCCTTCTTATTGCCACTGTCATCAACACTGTCATCATGAGTGGGGCCATTCATGGTGAATATGTTTCAGCCCTTTTAAAAAAATTTTTTTTTATTTAAACTATTTTATTTTGTTCTTTAGGTTACAATCTCTGTGTTATTGGCTTTTTTCCCCCTCCCTCCTCCCTCCGGTGCTCCCTCCATTCTCTCAAACCCCACTCTTTGTTGTTTATTAGCTGTGCTGAGTCCATTAGTCTCTTTCCTATGTTAGTGTCTTTTCTCTGGGTGAGGGACTGCGTGGTTGGGTCCAGGCGCACCTTGCTGTTAGATTTTCAGTCTTAAGTTTGCGTTGGGTGGCCAGGCTATATTCATTTATGATCTGTCCATGTTTTCTTGCTGCAGGCCGTCCTCTCCAATCCAATCCCATCTCCATTACTTTGCTGCTTTTCCTTATGGCTCTGGTGTCAGACTTAGGGGGTCTTTTCCGCAGTCAGTGTTGGTCAAGAAGTTTCTCTGTGAGTTCAGGCTTCTGCGAGTGGCCGTTGATGTTTCACCCTTTTCTCTATCACCTTTGGAATTCAGAGGGGAGCCTGGGAGGGAGCTATAAGATAAGCTGAGGGATGGCACTGTGTGTCTGTGGACAACCATGCCTTCATTTATCTTGAAAGAGGTTCTCTCTTTCCCCTGATATCAGTCTAGCCCAGCAGGCTCCCCGTCCCTTCTCTGCTGATCCTACCAGTTCTCTTTCCTGGCCCAGATCTCTTGGAATCCTAGTATAAACACAGCTGGACTCAGGCTGCTACATAACACATGCTTCTCCTGGACTACATTCTCAAGTGTTTACATTCTAGGCTTGGAGGACCCAGGCTCCTTCAGGGAACTCAGGGGAAGAAAAATCAGCACCATTCTTAATTTTTCACACTTTTTACCTAGTCTAGGGTTAAGCATCTGGATTCCATTGGCATCCATTCATCCTAATTTAGCACTCCTATTAATTTTGTAAGGAATTATTATTGAAATACATAATTTAGTAACTTCAGATTGTACAAGCCATGTCAAGTGCCCTACCAAATAGGGTTTGAGTGGATTTATTACTGTTGAAAAGGAAACCTTTGATTTTGCTTCTTCTACTTACTTGATTCATTTCATACTAGAGTGTGTGAAATTGGACTTAGAAAAATTATTTTCCTCCTCCCTTGATCTGGTTGAAAAATGTTTTTAATTCATGAAATAAACAGTGAAAGACATTCCATTAACCTCTATGTATGTTTAATAAGCTTTGTTTATGATGAAGAACTGTATTAATATTTTACATGTTTTCCAGGAAAAGAAGGGCCCTCAGTTCCTTATGTTGGAGGTTAAGAATAGAAAACTTGCAAAGCAAGTATTGTAAGACCAGAATCTGGCTCACCCAAGGAGGTGGGGGTAGAAGGGATCAACATAGCTATTCAATCAACTATATAGTAAAAATTTTTAGGTGCCAACTCCTAATGCAAGCATAAGATAGCTACAGAAGTATCTTGAGGTGCAGAGCAGAAAGAGAGTATCGAGTTTGAGGGCCATTAGCGAATCTCTGGTCCATTTCAATGTCCTGGTTGTTTTTCAAAATTAACACAACTACTCCACAAAGCAGAGCCCCCCCCCTACCTTAAGAAGATGGTAAAAACCTGAAGCTGGCCCCTCCAAGGGGAAGTCTTTCTG
>PVHY01013444.1:0-41339 GCA_004024945.1 Uropsilus gracilis | reverse complement strand
AGTGAGACCTAGTTCCAAAAAACACAGCTGGGCGTGGTGGCGCCTGCCTGTCATCCCAGCTACCTGGGAAGCTGAGGCTGGGGATTGCTTGAGTCTGTGGTACCCCGGGCAACAAGAGCCTGCGGTTCCACGGGCAAAAATAGCGAGACCTAGTCTCCAAAAAAAAAAAAAAAAAAAAAAAAAAAAAAAAAAAAAAAAAAAAAAAAAAAAAAAAAAAAAAAAAAAAAAGATGAGTCAATTGTGGAGGAGTGAGTGTCTCTGGTTTAAGAACAATAATAATGTGGGTAGATTTCTACATGCAGGGAAGTAAGTGGCAAGAAATGAGGTGGTATATGAAGGATCTTGGATGCCAAGTCAAGGGATTCAGACTTTATCTTGTAGGTGAAGAGTTTAGTAAATCATGAATCTTTAAGCAACACAATCCAACTTTTCAGTCTCATCGTCCCATTGCATATGGGAGTGGGTTCAAGTTGACAAGATGTATTTGTAGTGAATCCATGTTGGCTCTAACATGAATGCATAGTTAAGTATCAATCTATTGTGTTTGTTCTGGTTCTATTTCTTCAATTTCCACATATTTCTTGATTGTTGCCTTAAACTTTTGGCCTCTTTCCTTTCCCTCTCCTTGGGTATTTGTGTTCTGCATACTTTGGCCTATATGCTCACTCTATGGGCTCTGACCTCTGATCTAATGGTCTCTTGTTTGTGAGCCAGTAACTCCCTTGGCCTGGCCTCCTTGTGGGGTTGATTACCAACTTTCACATCCCCAGGTCTGCTGTGACATCTGCATTTTCTATTTCACTTCAGACTGACCTGATCCCTTTCTTTGTGATACCATCTTTGCCTTGGTGTCTCTAATCTAGCTCCTTGATAGCAAGTCCTACCTCTTTCAGTTTTGGAGATAAGATGCAGTCTTTTTTTTCCTGGTGCTTTCTGGTATAATTGAAGCAATAGGCCTAATGCACAAAACTATGTAACTTACAACCAATGGACAAAACTGAAAATGTTTTATGTGTTTAGAGAAAAGCTCAAACTGGAAAGCTTAAGAATCTTAGGTGGAATGGTCCTTTCCAGAAAACTCCCTTTTACGAAGGTTTGGGTATTTGAAGATATAAACATTTCTTTGGAAAGGTGAGGGGTGGGGGTGAGGAGGAACAGAGAGCGAACTGCCTCTGTGCTGCCCTTTGATTGGCTCCAAAACTGCCAGTCTTTGGGGATCAACAGCGTGTGTGCCACCTAGTGGCTGCTGCCACGGAAAGTCTTAACCCGCCTCAAGGAGAGAGCAATTTAACGCCATTTCCAACTTAAGCACCATATCTACAGGGCGTGAAATTAGTTCCAGCAAGCAGCAAATTTGCTGCTAATAAAAATATTTAGCGATTCACTTGTCTTTAAATCAGCAGCAGAATATTCCTTTACTTGCATCAATGCTTGTTTCTCCCAATTCTAATATTTGATAATCAAGCTAGCATTGTTTAGCTAGAGCTGTGAAACAGCAAGTTCTTCAGCTCTACAAAAATTTGGATTTCCTGAGAAGGAATTTCTAGCTCTTTCTTTTGGTCAGAAAGAGGCCTATATGTGGTTGGGATCATGGAGATGAAACACTCTCACTGGTTTGGAGTCTGGAAATGAGTTTACATTCTCTTCTCTCTGCCAATATTACCTCCTGAGCGGTTGCATGTGAAGAATCTGGGGCACTGAGTGAGGACATGATTCCCATCTCATGTTTAGACACTGCTTTACTTTATCTAGGTGCTGAACTCATTTTAATTATCTACTTCAGAGTGAGGGTAATCTAAATGCTAAAGAGATATTGTAGGATATTAAAACTTCTTTTTAATTTATTCAATAAGTATTTTTTGGTTCACTACCATGTGCATGCATTGTTCCAAGCCTTTCTTTGGATCAGAAGTTTTCCATAAAGCCTGGCATGACAGCTCTGTGAGCGACTGGCCTGCAGATGACACCTCTTCTCCAGGTCACTGGAATAATTTACCTCATAGATTTCTACATCATCTTCTTTTCCCTCTGGAGCTTATTGAAGGGACAGAGAGCAGCTGACTTTCTACTCATCACTTAACAGGACTAAGTGTCTAAGCAGACCGATTGTTTCAAAGTCCAAATAATTTCAAGAAAGAATATAGTGGCGCCCTGGGGACTCTGTCTTCCACCCCAGAGGACATCTGACCGGATCATCCTTCTTCAGCTCCCGGGAGAAAATCAATTTTGATCATCCTGACAGGAAATCAAAATGTAAGGCAGCTTCAGACATGCACAAGTTTATTTTTCTCATAAATGAGCGAACACGAAATGCTGATAAAAGCAGGTCTTTTATTTAAGAGAGCAGCAGGACTGAGACTTTGAGTTAGAATCAAAGACCAACAGTCACCTAACACTAACTTCTCTCATGGGTACTCTAGAGAGGGCAGTTTAGAGAAAGGAAATGATAGCAACTGTGACCAAGAGGCTGATGAGGAGGATCAGGAAGAGGAGAAAGCCTGAGTGCAGAGCAGTGGGAGGGAGAGGGCACTTTCTCTCAGGTATCTGACTCTAATGAAATCCCTTTGATGTCTATTTCCACATTTGTGTGAGCCAATGAACTGGACTTCTTATCCCAGATCCCCTTACTATACAATGAGAAGGGATGGAAACTGTTTTTAAGGACTGCGAGAGATTCACCAGAAGTGAACTATGATAAAACATCTGGGTTCTTCCTCCTGGTGGAGAGCATAACAGTGTAGTTCTTTGAAGTCAGACAGAAGCTTTTCTAATGGTAAGGATGCTGTCTCTAATGGTGAGGATGTTTCTCAAAATAGAAGACCAGATTAAGTGGAAGCACGGCCCCGAACAAGACCTATTATTCCTCACATGCTCTAGTCCCCAAACCCCAACTATCAGTTACCGAGGATCTATTGATATTCCCAGTGTTTAAAACCTTGATGGTTTCATCTTGGATATAGAGTGATGGAAATCACTAGATGTGAATTATGGGGAACTATAGAACTATATAGTGATTTGAAAATTAAGCTGTCAATTGAGTACTTAAACAAGAACCAGAGTCAACATCAGAAAAAAACCTAAATAATTTAGTCATTAAAGTAGAATTTAAAACAATCTTCAATCCTGGCCCCATCCTTCTCTTACATGAATCTGCAATCAAGAAAGGCCTTCTGAGAGTGAGTATATAAGGCAAAGAGGTGACTTGGAGGACAAGGTTTGAATCTTGTTAAGGGCAGTTAGCAGGGAGCATAGCCTAAGGCCTCTGGAGAGCAGGGACCATAAGGAGTCAGATAAAGAAGCTACTCAAAAAGTTGGAGAGAGCGGAGAGAGCTGGCAGATGGGAGCCCTGGAGTCCTTTGGGAGCCCCTTGACCCAAGAGGCAGTGCTGACAGAGACTGGGGAGAGGGATGATGGGGTCAGGAGAGGATGTCATCTTTCTCTACTGTGTATCCTGCTCTCTTGGTCCCCTCCCACCTGCTTCTCATCTCTGTGTCCTTCAGGTAAGCTGTTGGCATCTCCATTTCCCTTTGCAGCAACCTGGCCTTTGCCAGTTACCACACAAGCAGGAGGTCTCCAGCCTACAATCCTTATGCTGTCAGGTGCCAGAGCTAGGTCAAAAGTCAAGCAGGTTCTGAGGATGGATTAATGATGCTTTCAAGTGACTAATCCCCATCTGTTTTCCAAGCATTTTATGCCACAGCATTAATGATAGGCCAGTCATTAGGTTTCTCTGAGTTCTCCTTGAGTTAGTGCACATTAGCTGTGTTTCTGCAAAGTCCTGATGAACACAATCCTAGGAGGCTGATAATTCCAAACCTTGGCTGAGTGGAGCATGTGATCAGGCTCCAGCAGTCAAAAAGGCCTTTCTAGAGAGGATGGATAATACTCTGAGGCAGTAAAATCACTCTGAAATGTCAGAGGGGGCACGGGTAACACATTGGTTCATAAACAGACTAGTCAGGTACAAAATTGCTAAGGGATGAGTTTGCTTATCTTCACTTAAAGTAGTTCTCTCAGAGGTCATATGTGAAAGACCTGATTTCTCACTAAGGAAGACTCAAGCATCTTCCAGGCCCTTGGAGTCAAGGGTTTAGATGGTCGAAATCTAGACTGAATCCTTCATTTAAAAAGAGATGCTTCCTTAAAAGAAATTTCTTCGCTAGGACAACCACATTTTGGAAGTGAGAGGTCATTTGAAAAATGTCAAAATGAGAAATGGAAGCAGCTTGCAGAGGTCACCTGAAGGGAGTGTGGACTTGGGTTTAAATCCTGTCTTTACTCCTTACTGGCTGTAGCTGAGCAAGTTACCCAAACTCCCTGTGTTTTTGTTTCCTCATCTGGAAAACCAGAAGAAAGTTATTTACCTCAAAGATTTGTTTGAGGTAATAAATGTTAGATGATCTCTACTAATTGATTCACCACAAATATTTGTTTAAAAAGAAAGAAAGAAAGAAAGAAAGAAAGAAAGAAAGAAAGAAAGAAAGAAAGAAAGAAAGAAAGAAAGAAACCCTTCGAAATGAGACATTCTGTTTATTTCCATTCTCTCTGCTTCATGTAACCAGACAACTTCAGAGAAGCATACCAGTTGGATTCACTACAAATTTATGCTCTGGAAGCTTGAGTGGGCCTGTGCGGTTCCTGAGAAATCCTCACCATTTCTTGTTGACTTCTTAGTGGAATTCCCTTAATGGTTGTTTCAAAGCATGCTTTCTCAACCTTGGTACAATGAACGTTGCGGGTGGGATGGTTCTTTGCTGTGAAAGGCTGCCCTGTGTATTGGGGATGTTAGCAGCATCCCTGGCCACCACAAGATGCCATTGGATAAGAGTGGTGACACCTCCTCCCTCATGGTGACAACAAAAATGTTTCCAGCCATCACCATCAGTCCGGGCATTGAGGGAAGCAAAATTATCCCCTCTATTGCAACCCACTGTTCCAAATCTTACCTCTTCCTCTAGCTGCCATCCCCACCTTCAAATCCTGACCTTCAGCTCATAAGTTTGCCTCCCAGTCACCAGATCTCTGGTCACTGGCCATCTCTTTCTCCCCACTCAAATGTATTAATATGCTCTTCCATCCCTTTCCCCTTCATCTTTAGTCTAGAACTATCTTCTTTGCCAAAGCTAGTTACTGTACTTACATCTTTTTACTAAAGTTCAACCCAGGGACTCTGGCCCTCATTCCTTCACCTATTTCTCTGTTTTGCTACTTTAGATCTCTGTTTTGGCTGAAGCCTCCACCTGTCAAGATGTTATCTCCACTACCCCAACAACTTTAAGTATCTTCATTATCTTCGCTAAGGTACTGATGATGTTTTCCTGAAAATGAAATAACAACAGTTACTATTTGTGGGGTGCTTACAGTATGCTAGGCACGATCAGGTGGACTCCGCTGTAATTTTTAAAAATTTTGTTAAATTATTTATTTATATATATAGATTCCACATCTTTGTATTCCCTGGGGTTCACTCACCACCTCCCCTGCATTGACCATTCCCCCTCATCCCCCCCTCCCCAGTTGTGTTCTTTAGTTACTAGCTTGTTTTGACTTTTCCTCCTGGCATTTTGTTTGTTTTTCCTATGTCCCATATATTAATGAAACCATTTGGCTTCTGTCTTTTTCTTTCTGATTTGTTCCTGCTAATATGATTTCTTCTAGGTACATTCATGTTATCATAAATTCATCAAATTTGTCATTTTTAATTGATGAGTAATATTCCATTGTGTATATGTACCACATCTTTTTCATCCATTCGCCTGTTTTGGGACACTTGGGTTGTGTCCATGTCCTTGCACTTATAAATAGTGCTCCATGTAATTTTTTAACCCATGCACGCTGCTTCTTCCCTCCACTCCAAGGCACCTACATGCTCAGTAATCACCTTGCTGCCTCGATCCAATGACCTCTTCTGGGTCTTTAGTTCTCTGCTTTCTCTGAACTCTTACCACCACTGACCATCTTTGGCTGAAACTGTTCCTTCCCTCAGATCTTTATTTCTCTCGAATTCAGTTTGATTAGTTGGAAGTTGGAGATGCCAGAATCATATACATGTCATATTCTCAGCTTCTGTTCCCAAGACAACTGCAATAAGGAACTACTCCTGCAGAAAGCACACCAAGGGGATGTGACCGAAGGGACCCCCCCCACAGAGGTCACTGCCAGCACCACCTTTATTTTTCTAACAAGCAGTTAACTTTCTCTAGCTTCACTTTCCCCCAAGAACTGCCATCATTTTAGGCTTAAAACCAGAGGGTGATTCTATTTCTTTTCTGCTTCCTTTTCCCCTTGTTCTCTTAATCAGCTTCTGGAATGTCTGTCAAACCCATCTCCCTATTTTCATCCCCACCAGCTATTACTCTGATTCAGGGCCTCATGACCTTTTTTCAAAATTAAATTTCCCTCACAGTATGTAGTCTGCATTTTCTAAACAACAGTGTGCTTCTAATTTTTTTGCTCCCCTGGCCCCCAACTTTGACACTGTTGTGCTTTTTTCACTGTAAGATGACAATTGAACTCTAACACACATTCCACACACAAATACATACTTCTCCCCAGCAAGTCTCTGGACTTATTTATTATATTTTTTTTGGTTAAATCGGTATTTGGGCTGGGCATGGTGGCACATGCCTGTAGGTAGCAGCCTAGGAAGCCATGGCCGGGGCCAGGGATCGCGGTTCGAGTCCCGCTGGGGGCACGAAATGAGACCTAGTCCCCCCAAAAATAGCTGTCATGGTGGCGCACGCCTGTAATCCCAGCTATCTGGGAAGCTGAGGCTAGGGGTTGCTTGAGTCTGTGATACCCCAGGCAACATGAACCTGCAGTCTGACAGGCAAAAATAGTGAGACCTAGTTTCAAAAAAAAAAAAAAAAAGAAATCGGTATTTGGTGTTAACAGTATTATGACAAGAAATACTGTTTGTTGCCAAGCCACACCATGTGGTAGGATTATATTTCCTTTCTGATTTATTTTATTTTATGTTTTTAGTTGATGTTAGTACTTTAAAAGTCATATTAGTTTTACATGAATCTAAACCAACTCAGCCCAAAAAATTCTAGAAGAATTGTGAATTCCCTCCAATACAGACATGGGTATCAGGGAATGTATCAGCTCCACATTATCTCAGTTTTCTTTTCTTTTTCTGTAATGCATATTTTATTATTATTTTTTCTTTTTTAATTATGTGTTTTATATATATATATATATAACATCATTATGTACCCTGGAGTTCTCCCATTTCCTTAACACCCATTTCATCTCAGTTTTCTTTCTCATTTCACTCCCATGGCAATTTGAACTGGTCAGTCTTTAGACCAATGGCTCTTCTTGGAGCATATTTTGGAAATTCCTTTCATTTCGCTCCTGTATAAGCTTCCTGTTTCCTGGATCCCATGTTTACTGTTTCTTAGTTTACTCTCTATTTTGATAAAGCAAGTCTACAAACCTTCATAGAAAGAATTCATAGGAGATACATATTTTTTCAGTACTTGCATTTTTTGGAAATGTCTTTGTTTAACTATATAGTTGATTCCTTGTTCCTCTATCTTTTTCAGTATCTAAGACTGTTGTCTGATTCTGATTCCTTTGTAGGCAACCTTTTTTCTTTCTGGAATTTTTAGGGTTTTCCCCTTTCTTATTCCCTTTCACTCACCCCCCCACTCCCCTCTACTTCCACCTTCCCCCCTCCTTCCTTTCCTCCTTCCTTTTTTCTATATGTCAGCTTTATTGAGGAATCATTCATGTATCTTATAATTCACCCATTTAAAGTATAAAATTCAATGGTTATTACTATAGTCATAGACTTACACCACCATCACAAGTCAATTTTAGAATATTTTTATCACCCTAAAAAACAAATTGCTTTGTACCTTAGCAGTCAGTCTCCAATTCTTCCTAACCTTCCTCTTCTCAATCTCAGACAACCATTGATTTACATATTTGCCTCTACTGGGTTTTTCACATAAGTGGAATTAAACAATATGTGACTGGCTTTCTTACTTTATGAGACATTTACTTAATGAGTGGTTTCCAAGGTTCATTTATGCTGGAGCCTATGACAGTGTTTAATTCTTTGTATGACAGATAACATGCCCTTGTATGGGTATAGCACATTTTATTTATCCAGCAATAAGTTGATGGATATTTTGCTATCATGAAAGCTGCTTCCATGCATTGAATTTTCTTTTTATTCACCATTATTTGAACTTTCACACTTCTTGGTGTTCCTTTTTTATGGGTTAGTCTTTTTTCTTGAGCTGCTAACTTTCCCCGAGAAGGAAATCTCGAGTCTTCTGCCTTAGCAGGTGAGTGTAAATGTGGCATTTTGCCTACTGGGGAGGGAGCCATGGACTCCCACCATGTTGTATAACCTGTCCCTCATTCCCCCTGATTTCAGAATGCTGCACACCTCCACCTTCAGGTGTGACTGTTGTCCCTGCATGTGGGCCCCCAAACTGGGGTGTGTGTATGTGTGTATGTGTATGTGAGTTTCCTGGGTGCAATCCTGTCATCTGCCATTTGAGCAGTTACTTTGGCCACCCGTATCCAGCTCCATCAGGTCCTTGGCCTTCAGAGGCACCTGGTGATCCAATTCCAAGTAGGATTTGTTGGCTTCTCTCCTGTTGTCTTTTTCCCCACAGTCTTTGTGTTTCTGGGTTTATGTCCATTTTCTTCACTAACTGTCATTTTAGTTGGATTTTAGGAGGGAGTCCAAACAAGCATGCCTTCCCCACCATGCTTACCCAGAGTCCAAATTGCTTTTAATTGAACTACTGCAGCAGCCTCCTGTTCTTCTGGTTTAAGGTTGTTTCAACTTTGACCCCCTCGACACATTTCAACCATATTAAGCTTTTGAAAGCACAGTTTAAATTACATAACCACTCTGCTGAAAACCCTTCATGCTTCCCCATTTTACTCAGAATATTATATTAGAAAAGATGGTACCAGCTCTTGGGGCCGGTTCCCTGCTTGATGTGTGGATTCTGTCTGCAGAGAGGGTCCTGGGCCCAACTTGGCTTGTCCAGTGAAGAGGAACTTATTTCCTACACCGATGGCCTGCCCCACTATTGCACAAGTGTGTTCGTTAAAAAGTCCTTTTCTGTAAAGAACTGAAGTGCCACTCCTGAAACTTCCAGTTATTGACCCAAATTCTGACCTATGCCTCCTCAAATTAAAATCTTTATCTCTCTTCCACATGATAGCACTTTATATAATTGAATTATTGCTACCTTGCACCCCCCTAAATCTTCTCTTCTTCTTGCTAAAAAAAGTCTTAATTCCTTAAACCATTTCTTATCTGTTATTGCTTAGTGAATAATATACAAAACTCCAAACTCCTTTATCTAGAACTTTCACACTGGCATCTTCTGCTACATACTCTCACCAAAACACTTCGGGCACATACTTTGTATTGTTTCTTTGTGTATCCTGTTCTTTACCTGCGGTATTTCCCCTCCTCCTCTTCCTCTGCCCCCTTCCTCTCCTCTTCCTCCCTTTCTTCCTTTTCTTCTCCCTCTTTTCCTTCATCTTCCTCTTTTCTCCCTCCTCTTTCCAAGTCTTCCCAGTCTTCCTGCTCTTCCTCCTCTTCCGTCTTTCTCTTTCAGTTAAAATAATTTCCATTCAAATATTAGGGCTAACAAAGGATATAAAAACACTCATTTAAAAAGACACCTGGACACTCATTTAAAAGGACACCTGTACTTGGATACAGTGCAGCACTATTTACAATAGCCAAGATGTAGAAACAACCCAAATGCCCCCAAACAGACAAATGGATTAGAAAGCTGTGGTGTATCTACACAATGGAATATTATTTGTCAATCAAAAAAGACAAACGTCATTCACTGCAACATGGATGGAACTAGAAGGAATCATGTTAGTGGAAGTAAACCAGAAAGAAAAAGAGAAATGCTGAATGGTCTCACTTGTATGTGGGATATAGGGAAAACAGACAGATGGACAAGAAAAATTTAAAACTGTCAGCAGAACTGGAGCATAGAGCAAGAGAGGAGGAGGGGAATAAAATTGGGGGAGGAATGGGTTCAAGAGATTAAGGTAGTTCCTGGGTAATAGGGTGGGAGAACCTTGGGGTAGACAATGATGTAATACATAAATGTGTCAATTTTTAAAAATTAAATAAAATTAAAAAAACAAATATTAGGGCTAAAAGGGCATAGCTCAGGGTCAGAGCATTTGACTACAAATATTAGGACTAATACACACCAAATAGAAGATGCTTTTGGAGATAGAGTGGGATGGGAGAAGGGAGAATAATGATTTGCCACATCACATATTTCTTGAAAAAACAGTAGACTTGTTAATGATTTTTTTCTGTTGTTCCCATATATTTTTCAAATACATTACAATTAAGTTAAAAAGTACGTTAGCTACAGAATCTGTCTATCAGTTGTCATCCATCTCAAAAGTTAAATGGCTCAGGACACCTTTCATGCTTCCTTCTACTGTGAACCAGAGCCTTTGGGGCCAACTTTACTATTACCCCCACCATGTTGCATTTACATCACAGAGACTTGCATGCACATCTGACCTGTGTTACTGATCTCCAGTAAGCTCCTAGAGACCAAAGATTGCATCTCACTCACTTTGGAAACTTTTACTTTCCAAACATACTTAGATACTAGCTAGCAGGAGTGCCATCCATTTCTACTGAAAGGGTGGGTTGGTGAATTCCCATCATTATGTACTATGATCCTTAAAATATGATCCTCTGGTTTTCTTTGAATGGGAAGAGACAGAAGTTGGGGACTTCAGCCTCTGGTCACTCACTGAGTCCCATCCCCATATCACCCATCAAACGGCATCTTTCCTCTATTTCTGTACCTATATTCTCCCCACTGCATGAAGAAGCACCATTGCATCTGTTTTTCCCTCCTTGGCTCCATCTGCCCCAGTGTCTGGATGTGTGACACTAATTCAGAAACCGCTGTAGACCTTGAAGAAGGCCAGTGGCCCAGAGATAGGGACGGGGCATGGAGAGGTGATGGGCTGGGCTAGGGGAGTTCCTAGGCCAGAAAGTATGGGGCAGAAGAGTCCTAGGAGGAGAGAGGCAAAGTGGAGCATGGAAGGCAGAGTTGTAGACCCAAGTCAGTGCAGCATCTATCTCAGAGCAAACAAACTGCTCCCCCAGAAGCAAGTAGCCCCCCCCCAAGACTGCTTCTCCACCTGATGCTAAAGTGATGGAGAAATGATGGTCTCTCTCTCTCTATTGAATCTTGGGCTCGCCCATGCCATGGGTGGAAACACATTTTCTGTCCGTCCATCTGTCTGCCTGTTTAGCTCTCACACACACTTCACCACCTCACCCCTCCACACACATATCACCCCCACTCCTCTGTTGCACCTTACCTTGCTGGGCAGGATGACACTATCCCTTGAAGTTCCTTGCAGCAAAGACAGACCTGGGTGCCAGAGGGTCCCAGGATTTCTGATTCTTGACGATACACCTGATTACAAGGACACAAGTCCTTGCCCATTCATCTCTCTTCACTTCTGAGTCCATTCCTTGCTGCCCACTGGTCCATGGGCCGATGAACTGGTGTTTAGTTCTAGGAAAAAAGCAAACAAGACAGAGGGTGACTTGCCTGCTGTCCATAGATAGGTGCTAGGTTTTCCATGCCTTTGTTTTTCACTGTAGATTGGGGGTGCACATAAGTGAGTAGATCATGTTCCTCATTGCATCATATGCTATTATGTGGGTGCAGTGATAGCTCCCACTGATGTGCTGAACTCTTGTTTTCTCCTTCTGTACCCCACCCCTTACTTCTAAGCCTCTTGCCCATGAAAGGCCTCCTTGAGTATTTAGTATATCTTGAGTATTTAGTGTATTGCCTAGCTCGGGCTCTCTGGAAACCTGTTCAGAGATGGGGAATTTTGCAGGTAATTCAGAAGTGCTCTCAGGAGATGCAGGTGTAAGAAAGCGAGGACAGTAGGATGGGATTGCTGGTGAAACTCCTTTCTACTGTGACTGCAGTTGAGGATGCAGCCTTGTAGAGGGCCTTGGATGCTCTGGACCTTACATGACCCTGTAGGATTTTCTGAACTGAAGCATGGGGTCCCAATCCTTTATATTCCTGCCTCAGGCAGCCATTGACCATGTCCCTTAGAAGGGGTTTAACCTCAGATGAGGTGATTCTTCCAAGTGATACAGCTGCACCACTAGTATCTCCAATAACTATGGATGGATGAGTTGATATTGAAGAGGGGGTATGTGAGATGCACCCCAGTATCCACCATAGTATGTGTCCTAATCCATCTTTCATAAGTTTATTCATCCATATATGTATCCTTGAAATGTATGAGATATCACTTGTGTCCTTTCAAAAATTGACATGAGTGATGTTAAACTATATACCCATCCTCTCCCCTTACCCTCTAACCCAAATTTGCTTTGGAGCCCTTTCCATAGTGCTATAAATGGATCTCTATTTCATTCCTTCTTATCACTGTACAGCATTTCTTCATTTGTAGTTAGTGTACCTGCCTATTCCCTTGAAGATGGACACCGAAGTACTTGCTACCACAACCAGCAAGTTGATAGACAACCTGTACTTCTGTGGGAGAGTTTCTGCAGCATGTGTATAGCCACAAAGTAGTAGTATTGAATCAATGGCACTGTGCATTCTTTGTCTCACTTAAACCCTATCAAATTACTCCCTTAAATGACTATACTAGTTTTCACACTCATCCTCATTTCTTTTTCCCTACATCCTCGTCAATACTTGCTATTATCAGACTTTCAAAGTTTTGCTAACTTTTTAGATGTAAAATAGTGTCATCTTTTTCTTTTTTGTTACATGTGAAATTCAGCATAACTTCAAAGACTTCTTAGTTATTAAGATTTCTCCTCCTGTGGACTACCTATTTATATATTTTGCCTAGGTTTCCATTGTTTCCTCTCTTTTTCTTATTAAAGTGTTAGGTTTCCCTGAACAATTGTTCATGTAAATGTCTTTTAGGCTTTTTCCAGCTCTAATGTCTGTGTACCTCACTGAATAGAAATCTTTAAGTTTCATATAAAATCTATTCATTTGTCTCCTTATGGTTTTGTTATGGATCTTATTTAAAAAATATTATGACGTATTTTCTTCAGTTACTTTTTGGTTTTGCCTTTTATGTGTAGATATTGAATTCATATAGAATTATTCTCTTAGTCAGCAATGAGATAAAAATTCAAATTTATTTTAGTATTTATAATATAACTCATCTTTTTTACCCTTTGATTTATAATGCCACAGTTATCATATGCCATATTTTCATGAATATGTAACCCTGCTTCTAGACTTGCTCTTCCATTCCACAGATATAGTTCCTTTTTCCTGTACCAGCATCATACTCTTTTAAGAACTGTGACTTTATTATAATCTCAGTGTATGGTCCTTCTCTTTTGATCTCCTCTTTTTTTTTTTTTTAAACTATTTTAGTATTAGCAGACTTTTATTCATCCTCATAAATTTTAGAATGCTTGTCAGGTGTTCTTTTGCTTCACACCCCCCCCATCTACTGGATTTTGATTAGATGAATTAAATTTGTAGGTTAATATAGGGGGAACTGATGTTGTATAGTTAAGTCATCCCTCCCATGAGTATGATAAATTCCTTCATTTATTCAGATCTTCTTTTATGTTATTTAATAGAGCTTAAAAATCTTTCTCTATAAAAGTCTTATATATTATCTGTTAAACTCTTCCTCAAATGCTTGCCAATTCTGTTACTACTATAAATGGTATCTATAGTACACTGAATTTTTAAACTTGTTTTTACTGAATTGTTTTATTTCTCATTAAGACAGATTGATATGCATGCACTATGGGTAAGAAAAACCACAGGAATCTGATATTTGAGCAGCCTCTTAACAACAACAACAATGACTACAAAAATCTGAATAACCTGGAAATAACTAGTATCCAAGTTCTCTATGAAGGCATCACCTATTATATTTGTGTGATATTTCTTGAAAACCATAAGCACTTAGATGGCACTGACAGGCCCCTCCTTGTCCTCTCAACTTCTGCTTTTGTTCCTTCAGAGACTTAGGACCTGGGTTTTCTGAGTGGACTGACCTGCCCAGGCTTCACTGAGATGGGTTCATCTTGACTGCAACCCTGTTAATTGGGAAGCTGGGCCAGGGCCAGAGCAGGAAGGGGCAGCAACAGTCTTTCCCAGACAGCACTCAGTAATATTATTTGCCAGACTGACTCAGAAGGGACTCCTTCTGACCCAGGAGACGCAGGAAGTGGAACTGGGTCTGAATGGAGCAGCAGGCCTAGTGATGCTTCCACAAGACTCTGCCCTTAGGTTGTCTCTGTGGTGACCAAGACGCCAGCAGGCTCACAAAGAGCCCCTCTTCTAGCCCCTTCTCCTCATCCAGGAGTCTTCTTAGGTTAACTGTTAAGGAGACAACACCTTAGCCTCATTTTGAGTTCAAGCAGCAAATCTCTGCTTATCTGCTGATTGTGATGCCAGAGAAGATTGTTGTTTGCAAAGGCTTGAGCAACCTTTTTAAAAATAGTTACTCCATATCCTTTATCTCATTTGATCCTCCAGGCACCCCTGAGAAAGAGAAAGGGTGCATATTTAATACCTACTGTCGAGCCCAATGGAGCCACAGCCTTGCC
Source organism: Uropsilus gracilis (assembly GCA_004024945.1). Lineage (NCBI taxonomy): Eukaryota > Metazoa > Chordata > Mammalia > Eulipotyphla > Talpidae > Uropsilus > Uropsilus gracilis. The sequence goes on along the minus strand of PVHY01013444.1, from coordinate 26,710 downwards.
CAAGCTGAATGATGTGGCATCAGGCCCAGGAACCTCCTGGCTTTCTATGTCAAGGTTCTCCTACACTTATATTTGATTAATGTTCACACCCTTTTTCAAAGTGGAAACATATAAGCTCTCAGACTTTGAATTATTTATATAATAATGTAACCTTAAAGATGTAAACAAAAAAAGAGGTATGAATCCCCAGTGTTTGTAGCTCTTTTCTGACTAAGAGTTAAGGGAATGCTTACACAACTCAAAAAAAAAGTTTTAAGTTAATAAATAGTATTAATCCAATTTGAGCCACGACATCATTTTCCTGGAATGAAATTGCTGCTGTGTGATGTGTTGTAGCTCTGATTGCTCTCTGATGCAATCTTTTGACAGTTACCCTAGTTCTGTGGTCCTTGGTTCTTATTTCTGCAAGACTTTTGCTTATTGATGGCTCACTTCTGCCCACCATTTAGCCTCCACTTGGGGTATTGATTAAATTTGGGGTCAGTTGCTCTCCATCTTTGTCCTTTCAAAGTTGTTTTTTTTTCATAAGGGAAGTTAATTGCTAACTCGGAAGTTCCACTTTCGAGTGTGTATTAACTCTTGAAATGATGTTGAAAGACTGGTATCTCTGTAATCAAGTGATCCTCTGAGAAGCAGATCAATCCTTTCGAGATTTGGAGTCTTTATTTATTTATTTTTTAAAGATCAGATTTACCTTGTTAGGGAGAAATTATGAAGAGGAAAGTAAATACTGAAGAATTCGGAAGACCTCATCTCTGACAAGGAGCTAATCTGTTTGCTGATACTGTGAGAAGAGAATTTCCAGCAGGGAGAACATTTAAAAATTCTCAGCCCCTGCGGCTGCCCTGATGAATCTCATCCAATTATCTAACAGGACACTGCTGGGCATGTTTTTTTTATTATTATGGCTTTAATTTTATTTTATTCTCTATTGTTTGTCATGCCATTGTAAAACTTGCTTGGGTTAAAAAAACAAACAAACAACTACCCTCTTTTGAGTCTAGGCTTTTCCATTTGACAATCATTGATTTTTTTTTCTTTGCACCTGTGTTCATAACTGAGTTTGAAACGAATGTAGGATTATTATTGATTTATACATTTGTTTACTTTCCTCCTGGAAGGTAGCATCCAAGAGGTTAGATTCCAAAAAACAAACAAACAAACAAACAAACAAAAAACCCAAAACTTTAGAGAACATCCGTGGCAGAACCAGAGTTTTAGGTTAGAGAAGGAAAGAGTGGAGAACTTGGGCATGCTGAAAGAAAGTGGTAGGGATGCTCCTCTTATTGACACTCCCATTTCTCACAAAGGACTAAGAAAAGATTGTCTCACAGGGACTCCAATTCCTCCTTATCACTTGACACTTAACTAGTCACTGGGAGCAAAATGACAGATATTTTTGTCTAGGGTGACTTGTATCCTGACTGGGTCCTGGGTCCATCTTAAAATCATAGGCACAAATAAGAGGATGTAGCCAGTCATGGTGACGTGTGCCTGTAAGCATCAGCCTATCAAGCGCAGCTGCGACTGGAGGATCGCGGTTTGAGTCCTGCTTGGGGCAACATAGCAAGACCTAGTTCCAAAAAAATAGCCAGCCAGGCACGGTGGTACACGCCTGTAATCCCAGCTACCTGGGAAGCTGAGGCTGGCGATTGCTTGAGTCTGTGGTACCCCGGGCAATGTGAGCCTGCGGTTCCACGGGCAAAAATAGCTAGATCTAGTTTAAAAAAATACACAAATAAGAGGATGTGCCATACTCTCCACCTAGTCTGGAGCCTTTGAAAATGACCCTGCTTTTCATAAGCCAGTCAGATCTGGAATATGCTCATCTGACAACAGTCTGGGCCTCTTGGTTCTGTGCAGGCTCCCTATTATCAACTTGTGGTGACCCAGCTTGAGGCCCAACCCCTGGGACCCAGGGATGGGGTGCCAGGTAAACCACAGGGACAACTAGGCAAGTTTGAACTTCAGAGAAGCAGTGGATTTTTAGTCTGAGCGGACACTAAATATGCTGGAGATAGACCGAAGGCTCTGACTGGGCACCAGGTTTGTCCCTCCTGGTATCCCTTTCCCTCTAAGCTTAGCGATCTCAGCTCCTTTATTTGGCCAATATCCTCATCTCTGGCTCTGCTCAGCTCAGGGCAGCTGCTGACATTCACAGGCTGAGGCAAGAGCACTAGTGGGGATCCTCACCAAGCACATCCCTCCCCCATTCCTTTTCTAGCATTGATTGCACTACAGGGAGTCCCTGATGTTTGGTTCAGACCCCAAGATTTTCCCACGCCCCCTGTGTGTGGCATGTACCTCCATGCCCTTCTCCACCCCCGAACTCACCCAAAAAGCCATCCTTTGCTGGCCTGGGTGCCTAGAATGTGAGCATGAAGAAGGAGCAAGGTGCTTGCCCCTTGTCTCTAGGGAAGGGTGCGCCTGGAAGAGCCAGGATTGGCTCCTCTAAAGTACAGGGTCAGGCTTAGACCTGTGGTGGGTCAATGTTGGTGCTGCCCCTCTTCCAAGCACTTGTGTGGTCATGCACTGGAGGCCTATGCTGGCAGGAGTTCTGCATCCTCAGCAGTGTCTAGGAGGAGGAGACATCCAAGGGTCCTTCTGATCAGCCCTGCTCACTCCTCCCTCCCCTTCTCTGTTCACTGCTGCCCAGTTCGGGTGTCTTTTGTCTTGCAGGTGCTGATCATCAGAGTGGGGGTGGGGGTCATGACACAACAAAATCTTACAGCAGCTTTGATGTAATGTGTTACTGGGGTCTAGAGGGACAGGTAGGAGGGGGAGGTGAGTGTGGGAGAGCAGCTGCTTTGGTAGACAATTCTACCAGTTGTTTTCACCCCCTTTCCCCTCCACCCCCTGCTGTGGGCCGGACTCCTTCCTTATTGTCAATCTGGTTGTGCATAGACACACCCACAGCTTCTTTGATCCCCTCTTTCCCTGAATAGAGAGCTGCTGCCAGAGCGGCCAGCTTCCTTCTCCATGGTGACCAAGCCCCTCATTTCCATTTAATCTCACCCTCCACTCCCCGCCCCCACCTGCCCGGGTGTTTCCTTTCTCCAGCTCCGGCTCCGCTGTGCTCCCCTCTCACTTCTTTCTCCCTCCTGCGATTCTCTCCATTGTGGAAGGGACAACAGTCAACATGTCCTTGGCTCCTTCCTTTCTTCTTTATCTGTTTTCTTCTTCTCTTGGCCCCTTTGCCTTTGGGACTCAGATTCCTCTTCTTCTAGCTCTTCAACACACAAATGGCTATGCCTCATCCAGCAATTTTGCTGCTCCAGCTTCTGTCTAAAGGATGCAAGGGTGCAGGGAGGAAAGGCAGGGAAAAGGCTTTGTCTAGATTCTGGGATTTCCCTTGGAGCAAGAGTTTGGGGCCCAACAAACTCCCTGCCCACGTCAGTCCATGTGTCCAGCAGTGTCTAGAATCACTACTGCTGGAGACGTCTTCCCAGGCGCCCCTGCCAGTCCCTCTCTGCTGGAAGGTGGGTTTTGTACACAGATGAGCAGAAGGGCCACGTTGGCCACCTGGTTTCCACACACAGCCTTGACCCAGGAGAATCTGTCTTGGTGACAGGTTTTGGGAATTTCCCTCACAGCATTCCTTTGCCCCAGGCCTTTCCAGGAATGTGATCCCACCATCATTTCACAACTGCAGAGCCCCACTGGGTCATGCAATATTTTATGGTCCAGTCCTTTGTCCTGTGTCCAAGCAGCTCACCCAAATTACCTTTCTTGACCATCGTGCCATTAGGACTCATTCGCAGATAAGGAAACGGTCCTTCAGGAAATCGATTACCCAGTATGTGAACAAAGAAGGAACTGGATGGGAGCTGGGCCAGAAGCCCAGTTGCCATGCTCTTAGTTCATTCCACCTTCCTTTCCCGATGTAGGGGGAAGGGGAGAGGGTCTCACGTTGTGTGCAGGCAAAGGTTTCAGTCCAGTGTGCACAGTGACACAATGCTAATTTGTACTATTCTTCCTGGTGTTCCTTTAAGACGTTTTACTTGTGTCTGGCCCATTTGTGCATCTGATTTTTCTCTTGGACTCTGACCTTCTGGGGGGCATGCTCCATGGAACACCCCTCCGGGTTGCCCAGTTTTGAGCGTAAGGGTGGGCCTCAGAGGTATCTGCTTCAAGGCCTGGGGATAGGGTGGGGAAGGCTCAAGCAAATAATACCGACACCACCTATTCTGGGGGCAGGTGGTAACTCGATCTACTCTTGCTTTCCCACCATCCTGCTATACCCCAACCAACCACCCCTGCCTCCTTGTTAGTCTCTGTGAGAAATTAAAGTCCCAATAATCAAATCAATGCTTGTAAATTCCCTTGAAGCAGCTCCAAAGCACCAAGGAGCCAGCAAATGCCCAACCCAAATCCATGTCAAATTTCACAGATATAATTTAAGCAGGGATCAAAAACCACACTAACCTAGTAACTAAGGCTGCTCAGAATGCAGAGTTTATAGTCCATCTGCCTCTCTGCTTCAGGGAGTCTGTATTAAATTTATTGCAAAGTAAAACAAATAAACCCAGGCAAAGGCAGCATGGAAATCTGCATACTCTTCAGAGAATTAGCAGCCCTCTCGGGTTAGGAAGGCTGCTTCTCAATTTGCATCTCTAAGGAATTGTGACTGGGCTGGGGGTTGGGACGTTCGGGGCAGGAGAGCAGCAGGCCTGCCTCCTGCTGGTGTATTGATGAACTGCAGCCCTCTGATAGGGTTGGCTCAGGAAGTCGGATGGGGTAAGTAAGGGTAGTGGGTGGGATTGAAGAAGTCAGTTGGGAACCTGTTGGAAAGAGAATCTGTAGTTGGAAGGGTGTCGCCTTGGAGGAGCAAGCAGCAGAGAGAGGAAACGGAAAGACATCGTGGGAAAGAGATCCTTACTTTAAACCTAGACGGAGGTAGGGAAGAGAAAAATTTGGGGTTTCCATGAGGTGGAGATGGAGATTTAGACTTCCTCTGCAGTTGTGCAAATCACTACCGAAGGTCACTTTCTCTACTCCTTTAAGCTCTTTACCTTCCTTGCTCTCCGCAGCCCATGAGTCATAATGCTTAGGGAGGAGGTAACTGGGGTTCTTGCATGTCGCTGGGTCCCTGGCTCCCACCTTTGGGTCCCCGGTTGCCTCTGAGTAGAGTGAAACCCACAAATCTGGGTGGTGGTTGCAGGGCTGTGATGGGGTTCAGAGGCCACATGCATGGCTGACAATGGGGGACTTACATTCTCAGGGCCAGAACAAGGATACTTCTTTAAATTTTGCCTCACCTAGGTCTGGGACTGCTCAGTTTGTTCATCTGTGGTTAAAGATGATCTCTTGGGGGCCTGTCTGTGCTAATACTCTCTAATACTATGACTATGTCCAGAAATTTGGGGCTCTATAACATACTCTGAAAGATAAAGATATATAGCTATAAAAAAGATATAGCTCTCTCTATATAGCTAGATATATATAGACTTTTTTTTTTGCCTGTGGAACCGCCGGCTCACGTTGCCCGGGGTACGACAGACTCAAGCAATCCCCAGCCTCAGCTTCCCAGGTAGCTGGGATTACAGGCACACACCACCAAGCCCAGCTGTATTTTTTTGGAACTAGGTCTCACTACCTGCCCCGGTTGGAACTCAAACCGTGATCCCTAGCCCCGACTGCGGCTTCCTAGGCTGCCGCTTAGTGGAAACCAGGTGGCATGCACCACCATGCCTGGCCTATATCTAGACCTTTTTATAGCTACATATATATTTATATTTTATAGTTTTATTTATATATACATATGTAAAGTATGTGTATATATACATATATGGGTATATATGATATAAATAATATTTTTGTAGCTTTATTTAATTATGTATGCATATATAATATAATAGAACTAACCTTGCATTATAATGCTACATAAGTTTCAGGAGTACATCATTGAAAAATGAGGTGTGTCTATACACCATTCAGTTCACCATTAAAAGCCAGTTCTATCCTTTTCCTCAGGGGAACTCCAAAGAACCCACCTACTCCCTAGGGATATTCCCAGCATCCTTTGAGATGAGCTTAAATGGTACCGTCTTCAAAGTGTGCTCCCCCCCCCCATATTTTTTAGGCAGAGCCAGGTTGTTCTTTTAATAACTAATAAATAGGCATATGTGGATAAAAATAAATACATAGTAATGTTGTATTTATTTATATCGCAGTTCCATTTCCTAGAATGTATGGTCCCTGTGCTCTTTAGCTGACAGCAGGAGGTAGGATCAGGTGAATATCATGATCATTCTTAGTATTTTCCTGCTCCTCTTTTCCTTTTCAGCCAGTTTCTGAAAAATAACAGGTTCTGAATGAACATTTTGTTAAGTAAGTGAGTAAATGAATAAGGCAGCACAGGATGATTTATTTGCTTTTATGGTCCTCTACCAGAGACAAGTGTTATCCCTGACTTCCTCTTTCTCTCTGTCTCCCTCTCCCTTATTCTTCAGCTACTTCATGACTTCTATTGAGTTTACTTCCTAAGTAACATTCAAAGTCATCTGGTTCTCAAAAGGTTAAGAGCATAGACCCCAGAGTAAGAAAGACTGCCAGCACTTAAACTAGCCATGGGAACCTAACTGGCCCTGTTTCTTTGCTCTTTGTAGTTTCCCCAAAGACAATACAGCATAGCAGTTAAAAGTGTTGGGCACACAAACTTTACCACTGTAATTTTAATCCCGACTTCTCCATTGAGCAAAATGGCCCACCCAGATCTGCTGTCTTCATCTAGCTGTGCTCAGTTTCTTCATCCAAAAACTGAGTTAATAGAATTTACTTCTCTGGGTTGTTGTGAGGATTGAGAGAGCTAATATACACAAATCCCTTACCATCATGCTGTGTGTGCAGTTTGCATTATTGAATGCACAGTAGCAATTATTAACAAAACGTGCAGGAATTTTGCAAGACCGAAGTGACTGTCTCAGAAGATGCTTCAAAAGACAAGGAAGCAAAGTATCTCCACAAAGGACAAAGATAGGCATGCCCAAGGACATGTTCATTGGCTAAGGGGGAAGAGAAGCCAGCTACTTCTCTGTGCCTGCAGAACCCAAGTTGGCATTTTTCCAACAGAATCAGAAAAATCACTGGGATGAGTCCAAAGTTTCAAAAGCTACAGCAGCTTCTCCGCCTTGGAGATCTTAGGGATCTGTTTGCTTACGGAGCTTTCCCAGCCTCATCTTTTCTGCTCTTCCTCTGATGCTCTAGGTTCTATCTGCCAGGAAATGTGTGCAGCTCCTCCAGCTGAACTCATTCCTCTCACCTCCAGGCCTTCATGTAGATTGGTTGCTGTTCTGCATACTCTTCCATCCTCTTCTCTTGCTAGTCCTCCTGACTCTTTAGATGCCGGGTTCTCTGACACCCCATCCCCCATCCAGACTGGGTGAGCAAGGCACCCTTTTTCTCCCCCTTGTCCCCTTCTTCCCCACCCCTTGCGTCAATGTGTCCTCAATGCCAGAACAAAATGCCACAGACTGGGCAGCTTAAACAGTAGAACTTTATTTTGTCACTGCAGCCCTAGAGGCTGGATGGCCAAGAGGGAGCTGTCAGCAGACTTGGTTTCTCCCTTTGGTTGACAAAGGAACACCTTCCTGCTGTGCTTCCTCATGGCCTCATCTCTGCCTGGAGGAAGAGTGCTCGCTGGTGTGTCCTCCTTCCTGTAAGGACACCAGCCTTATCAGGGCTGTTCTCTTAAGAACACTTAAGGTCTTAAGGCTTGAAGATCTCTGGGTAAGAGCCCACATTTATCTCCAAATATGATCACTTTGGGGGTTAGGGCTTCAAGATAAGATTTAGGGGGAGAACATGTTGGCCTACTGTACTCTTTTAGACTCCTCAAGGACAGGATCCTGCCTATTGCTTATTTTTGTGTTGCTCAACTCAGCCCCCCAGCTATCTACTTGTGATAACTGCTCATAGGAAGGACTCAGTAAACACGTGTTGAGTGAATGGGTGAATGTGTCAATGCCTTGTGATGAGAGTGGCAGCTTTAGTGATGTGAACATTCAGAGATGATCTGGTTGAAATTCTTGACTGGAGGATTTTTACTAGTTAGTCAGATTCTTCATATTTGCTTTGAAGCTGAGTCCAACACTTTTTTTTTTTAAGAGACTAGGTCTTGCTCTGTTGCCTGGGGTAGTGCCAAACTGTGGACTCAAGTGATCCCTAGCCTCAGCCTCCCAGGTAGCTGGGATTACAGGCGTGTGCCACCACTCCTGACTATTTTTTTTTTTTTTGAGACTAGGTCTCACTATGTTGCCTGGGGTAGTCTCGAACCTGCGGACTCAAGTGACTCCTAGCCTTTGCCTCCTGAGTAGCTGGGGTTACAGGTGTGGGCCACCACGCCCTGAGTCCAGCACTCTTCCCTCTGGGAAAATGAGTTCAAAGAGGTGTATGAACTCGTGACCCTTCTTCTGTCCTCACCTGGAGTTTTCTTGCAAAGGAAGGCCTTGGTCTTTCACTGACAAGCAAAAATCCTTCATTACTTTGTGTCTCCCATCACACTGGCAGGCTTTCTTTGCTAGCAATCCATTCGAGAAGGCTGCCCGCTTCCCCTCCGCTGTGCTAGGTGCAGCAGAATTTGCTCTGGGTTCAGGCAGGGACTTCCCTATCACAGGTTTTAATTCCAAGTTGACTACCCAGGGATGTGGCGCTTTGGATTCCTGCTTCTCTGCTAATGGATTTTGTTAACTGTTTGTCATTTGCTTATGCAAATCTACCTCCTTCCACATTAACATGAACCCAATTATAAAGTGAAATTTCACAATTAAACCACTTAGTGAAGGACATAAGCGACCAGAAGGAATTGATTGGGAAAAATTTCAGCCGTAATTACAAAGTGTTTCTGAAATGTGAATAAGTCCTAGGTTTTCCCTTCAACAAACAAATGTACGTGCACATTTTCATACACACGCTGCACAGACACTTGCACATATTTTCACACACCTGGTTTCCATCTTCTCACCGTGGGACTTGTTCTTGCTCTTTCTCTGGGTCTAAATTTTCCCCAAAGAGAGGAAATTCCACCAGCCAGCAGATCATGTCTGCAAGCTTCTTGGAGACTTTCCAAAAGAAATGGCCACTGGGCTGAGGAAGCTGGGGTGGGCAGGAAAATAGAAGGTGTAATGGTTTTAATAAAATCTCTTTGCCACCTTGCTGATTGATTGATATATTTTGGCATTTGCTTCCCAGCTTTGCTGTAATCAATAGCAGTTATAGACCGAGGAACAGGAAAGGGTGGGGATGTGGGATGGGGTGGTATTGATTGGCCTTTACAGGAAGGAGCCTTGCCTGGTGACTGCAGTACTGTGGCTATAAGAAACTGGACCTTGCAGTCACCAGAGGTTACCTCTCCTTATATTCCGCCAGGCATGGGGGTGCAGAATCTAGAAACCCAGAGGTGGGTGAGAATGGTTTCCACCTGCAAAATAACCCTTTCTGGTATTTGAGTGAGCCAGTCACTCAGTTTCTGCACCTACCCACAGAGGATGGAAGACATAGTCTCTTTGGTTGGAACAGGGACATGGTGGGAAGGGTCTTTGAGGGCTTTGGGGTGATGAAATTCTTATGGTTCCAGAGACAACTATGTCTAGGAATGACTCCAACTCACTTGGCAGACTTTAGACTCTGGAGTCAGATTGTCTGGGTTCAAAGCCCAACCTTGCTACTTAATGTGTGACCTTGAACCATTAATGAACCATTCTGCATCTTGATTCTCCCATCAGTAAAGTGGTAATGCTATCAATGCCTATTTCTTAGGGTTGCTGTGATAGTTCTGATTGTTTATATATGTGGAGCTTACCACAGTCCTGGTGTGTAATAAATACTTTGTAAATATCGTTATTATTAGTTGATGTGGATGGATATGTGGGGATGGCATCCACAATTAAGAGCAAAAATGTAAGGATACAACCAAACAAGGTCTTCCCACCATTTACCTTTTGCTGCTGAGAACACAGGGCTTAGGACCCAGCATCTGTTAAATAATTCTCTTAGTCTATTCACTCATTAGCTACAGGGTTTCTTAAACCTTTTTGGATTAATTTTTTTTTCTTAAAAACCTTGAAAGATAATAAATGCCAGGTCGGCCTACAGATAAATAAAGATTGGGGAAGATAGCCTCAATGCCCAAGAAGGTCAGCCAGAAGACTGGTATTTATTCCTCCAAAAAACAGCAAGCTCTCACCCTATGGGAAAGTTTCAACTGATGTGACAGTTTCTTCTGTGAACCTGAACTCAGTGTTGATACATTCAGATCTATAATTGCCCCTTTGCAGTACCATGACAAGTAGCTTTCATTTAACTGGAGATCCTTTTGTCTTGAACAATGTGCTCAAAACAGCAAATAGTTTGTTAAAAAATGCAAAAAAAATGGCTGCTTCATATTTTTTTCTTTGCTGAAAGTATGTTTATTTTTGAAGTATGATTTTATTTTCTTTTACTAACATGGATGAATTTCAGTATTAGCACATGAAGTGATTTGGAGCTTTTTTCTTTTCAAGTGTAGAATTGGGTATCATTGAAGGAGGAAGTTAGGAAACAATGTAGGCAGTCAGTAAGGAACAGGGAATCCTAAGTCCCCAAGTCCACTTATCAACCTGATTGAGAAACAACTGATTATGGCCAGGAAGGTGTCCCTCGCCCTAACCCAGTAAAGAGTAGAGTGTTTGGAACACCAGCACAATAACACAATGCTGAAGCAAGGGAAGGCCAGGTAATGTGGACAAACTTAGTGGGCCCAGCCAATCAGCAAGAGACACTCAATAGCCAATCCTCACTCCTTGCCCACTATACCCATATAAACACCTATCTGCTACCCATTTGGGACCCCACTCTTCTCAGAGAGTATTCCTGTCCTTCTTTCTACCTATCAATAAATCTCTTTTCTGTAACTTGGTCTTGATGTTGAATCCTTTCCTTGCCAAAGACAAGATCCAAGAAAGAACCTACCTAGGATACAGACCTGCTCCCAAAACCCCAATTCCCCATGACCAATAGAAGCTGGCGGGTTGACTTGTTTGTATTTTGAGACTAGGTCTTGCTATTTTTGCCTTTGGAACCACAGGCTCATGTTGCCCAGGATACCACAGACTCAAGCGATCCCCAGCTTCAGCTTCCCAGGTAGCTGGGATTACAGGCGCGTGCCACCACGCACAGCTATTTTTTTTTTTTATGGAACTAGGTTTCACTATGTTGCCCCAAGCAGGACTCCAACCGGGATCCCCAGTTCTGGCCGCAGCTTCCTAGACTGCTTCCTAGACTAGACAGGCACCACCAGGTCCGCCTAATTTTTATTTTAATTAAAGAATGTATATTTTGGAAAACAATGGCTTGGTTACTTTGCTTCACCTCTTCATATGATCATCTCATTGGTATATATTGCTATATTTTAAAAATGCTTATACTGCTATATCTTAATTTACCAATTTTAGAAATTATATATTGACTCTTTACCATGGTATCCAGCTCTATGCCTGAACTTCCCTCCTCCAGCTCCAACTTAAACTTATCTTTTTGCTAAATGGATAATTGGTGCTTATACATGAAAGCCTATGCAAGCACTATTTACTATTGAGTCAAGCAGCAGTGTGCTCTGATCATGTGTTCTCTTTTGCACAATTCTTTGGTTTTCCTGGAGATAATAATTGCCTCCATTTTTATTGACCTGGTGCCCACATGTGCTTATAATTAATTTTTCCCAAAGATTCAACAACTCTACTACATTATATTTCATGCAGTCAAACTTATCTACTCTACTTCCCCTACAATTATCTCTCCAAGAAACTTCTTTTCTTCTCCTCTTGTCTGGATTGGTTGTCTTGGAAATGGAATACTCTATCTGTCATCCTGAGGCTTTCCTTTCCCATTATTTTGTATATATCCTTTACTGCCTTGCTATATTGAGTCCCCTGTCTCCTGAATATCCTGTCTTCTTTCTTAGACTATCATTCAGCTTTATCAAATCCTGTCCCCCAATAACTTCTCAGGAATGAGTGCTTTGGAAGTAATTTTCTCAAGTCATTGATGATCTGAAATTATCTTTATAATATTTGGACATGTGACTGATATTTTATTTGGGCATAGAATTCTAGATTAAATAATATTTTCTTTCAAAATTTAGAAGACAGTTGTCTGTATCTTTTAACATCTGGATGTTGCTTTTGAAAAGTCTAATGCTGTTTTTATTCTTTTGCTGTTCTTTTCTCATTAGAAGGCTTTAGGAACTTTTATTTGTCTTTCATAATTTCAAGCATCATAATGATGATGGTATTGGTATAGTTATAGATCCTTTTCCTATTGCTGGTGTTGAGCTAATCAAGTCTAATGTCCTTTATTTTGCTTCTGCTATTCATCTTTTTTCCTTCTGCTTTTCTCTTTGAAAGATACTTCAACTTTGTTCTTTAAGCTTTTGGGAAAAGATTTAATTAATTTCAAAGAGATTTTCTTTTTTAATTTTTCTTTTTATTGTAATTTCTTACTTTGTTTTAATAAAACATGAAATATTGTTTTTATTGTTTTAAGTTGGCATTATTACTTTTTGAACTTTTTTGCGCCTTGTAGAATCTTTATCACCCCCAATGTCTCTTTTCCTTTTTTATTTTCTCCCTTTTCTCAATATGTTTGAGGTTTTCTTTATATATCTGATGATTCTAGGCAGCTAACTATTTTTATTTATTTATTTATTTTTTGAGACAAGGACTCACTTTGATGCCCGGGGAACATCAGGCTCACATTGCCTAGGGTACCATGAACTCAAGCGATCCCCAACCTCAGCCTCCCAGCTAGCTAGGATTACAGGCATGCGCCACCATGCCCAGCTCTTTTCTGAGACTAGGTCTTGCTATGTTGCCCTGGGTTGCTATGTTGAACCCGTGTACTCAAGCGATTCCTAGCCTTGGCCTTGCTTCTGTAGGCTGTGTTTAAAGGCACATGCTACTGTGCCTGACCCCTGTTAACTATTATTAAAAAAGAGGCACTAAAAGTTGGTTTGAGAAGCTTTGGCATGTACGTGGCAGAATTTCTTGATTAATGGGTCCCACTTAGGGTGATATGGTGCAAAGTGAATCTTTTTATTGAGGGAACTTTGGATATGAATAACTGGAGTTCTCTTGGGGACTATTTAATCTGTCAAGGAAGAATCTTCTAATCTACTAGGGTTGATGGTGCCAAGGATTTTCTCTAAAGGCTGAGAAAGGACTAAAGTTCACATCATTCAGCCAGCATTCCTCTCAGTTCTCCTCATTTTCCACCACAGCTGGTATTCTCAAGTCCAGCATCGTTCTTATCCAAATTCTCAAAATGGCAAAACACCCACCCTGTTTCTTAGAGGAATTCAGGCTAATTGTTATGTAAGGAGGATGGAGCCCCTTCTATAAACAGAGTTTATACTAACTGCCCCTCTACACTCCCTGTCTCCCTACCCTTCCACCCCCCAACCCCTACACAGCCATGTACACAGTGACCCCCCAGAGCTTCTCACAGCAGATCGACCTACACCATGAACCCTGGGCTTATGTTTTCCAGTCTCTGTTAGACAATTACCACTCTTCCTCCTTGTGTAAAAAAGTAATTGTGAAACTCTCACATCAACTGTTTTTCCTTTCCCATTCTTACCCTTGGTTAACACCTTTGTGGTTTTTAAAGTTAGTTTGGTGATCTTCAGGCTTCTCTGGAGTGGAGGTCATTAAGTCATAGAAGAAAGTAGGGGTAACTCAGTGTCATTTGGAGTCTCATAGCCCCTCATTTTCCTTTGTAGGTTCCTCTATGTGTTTTGCCTTCAGTGTAGGCATTCCTCAGGTGTCTGCTCCGGAAGGAGCTCTGTCCCTTTAACATGACCTGAAGACTAGGAGCAGGCATAATATCTGCTCCATGGTTCACTTACTCTGACCTCACATCCTAGTTTTGACTGTTAGACTAGAGAAAGAAGCAAGTAAGATGGAGAAGGCAGAGCTGGCTTCGCCAAGGACCCTGGGGCCTCCTTCTTGGGCCCTTGCTGGTGTCTTTCTGTTGGAAGATGTGGGTGAGGTGAGGTAGAACTGTATGAGAGAAATTGAATAGTTTGAGATGGAGAAGATTTAGTTTAGAACTAGGATTTAGTACGTGTATAGCTAAGAGTTGATTTTATTAGATCCCAGTTCTTAAATACCCTGTGAAGGAATGTTTACAATGTGATAAACAAAAAAGGAAGGTAAAAACAAGATCCCAAGGTATGTTGAACGTGGGGTTAAAGGGATACTTTATCTTAAGCCCAGAATGGGAGCTGAAAGGGGTGGGGGGAGTCACAGCAAAGCAGGGAGTCACTGCATACTAGACCATTTCATGCCTCCATGTCACTTAGCACATGTCATTTTACCTTCATCCTTTGTCATTTTTGGAGAAATCCATTTTGTTCTTTAACACTGTTCAGTAATCACTTTCTCTGCAAAGTCTTTGCTGACCCACCCAGCCACCCACATAGCATGACTCACGTGCTCCTTCTCCACCCCCTCTCTCCTCTATGCAATCACAGCGAGGCAGGTGCTGAAGCCACAGGACACGGGGAGACCCTAAGCAGGGTTTGAAGGACATCAGGGCTTGGGTCAGGTTCCAGTTTCCCACTTTGGTCCTGGGCAAGCAAGGTAACATCTGTGCACCTCAATCTTCTCATCTGTAAAATGAGGATAATAAAATTCAGTATGAAGTGTGATGGGGGAAAGGAAATGAATGCCTAGCAGGAGCATATGTAATCGACACTCAAATATTGGTCACTTTCTTTTCTTTAAGGAGCTCCTAGGCTAATGAGGAGAGAATGGCAACTAAATTGGTAAGTTCAGCAATATTTTTCACAGGTGCTGTTACAAATGGTACTGAATTACATGCTATGGATGTAGGGGGGCCACTACCCCCTGTATATCCCATTACACTGTGAGCTCCTTGACAGCAGGGTCCAGTGAGTCTGTCCTTTTTGCACTGTGCCCCCACCACCTCTTGGATGGTGAGAAAGCAGGAACACCAGAGATGAGGAATGGCTTGTTCATACCCTCCTGTGGGACCAGTCTCTCTGCCTCCCCCTCTCTCAGCATCCAGACCGGCAGCCCCACCTGCATACCTACCCTCTTCCAATGAGTCCTGTCTCCCAAGAACCAAACATTTTCTCTCCCTGGCCCTGACTTGAAATGACTTAGCCCATAGACAGTTTTATGGTCCCTCGCCTTCCATTCCTCTTGTCGAGTCATCGAGCTGGTAAGAGCCCAGCCCAGGCTCTGATTTATACAGCTCTCCCAGGCCCCTGTTGGATTCAGAGCCTGGAACAATAAGACAAGGCTATCCATCACCCCTATGCTCAGATCTCCCTGGACTCATTGGGAAGGAAGGAGGGGTGGGTGGCAGTGGAGACAGCCTCAGGGGTCCTGGCCAAAGAGCATTTGTCACATTGATCGAATGCACGGGGAGGAGTGGAGGTGGGGGGGGGAGAGTGAAGGCTTTTTATCTCACCCCAAGCCTAGCCTGTGACAGCAGAGATAGAGTAGAGAGGGGACAGGATGAGTACAGTCACGGGGGAGGGATAGTGAGGGAATGCGGTTGCTCAGAAGGCTGAGTATGACTAAGGATGCCACCCTCACACCTGCTGCAATCCACAATGCAGCTACCAACTGTCCTGCCACTGCTGATCGCCACCAGTTTCTCCATCCTGCCTGTGCCTCCTGCTACTACAGTGTCTAGCATTGTGCCTGACACACAATAGGCAGGCAGTAAAGACATATGCCTGCTGATTGACTAAGCCTCCCTTTCCTCTTCACCCCTGTCCTGATCTCAAAGTCAAGGACCATTCAGACTAGCCCTTGCATGTGTGCACACACTACCTCTGTGCTTATGGATGGGGGTGTAAGACCCACCTGCTAGTCTATGAATGTATGTTCCTGAGTACTACATTTATGTCCACTGGCGTTCATGAATGAGGAAGGACTCTCTGAGACTAAGGGTTCTTAAATCTAGAATGGATGACCCCAGGGAAACCAGGTCTTGGGCTTCTGAGAGGAATTTAATTATCTAAGCCTGATGCTAAAAAAGGTATCACCATACCTGGAGAGATGGGAATGGGTGGGGCAGCCACCAGTGGTCTTCTGTGCTTTCTGATCCATGGTCACCCAAAGCAGAAAAGGGACAAGTATATGGTTATTTCTATTAAAAAAAAATTAAAAAACCAAAACTTGAAATTGTCATTACTTCCAGGAACCCCATCTTGGGGAACATATCCTAGGAAACCAGTTGTGTGAAGAGATCCAGAGGTTTGAGAATCATGACTCCCTCAGTTGGGGACTCATGGGGGACTCTGCAAGGCATTGTGTCTGCCACTTCTGGGCACGTGCAAAGATCCTGGGAACAGCATTTTGGTTGTCAGGAAATTAGAGGCTTTGTTCAAAGCCCAGAAAAGAAAATTGATGCCCAAATCTTGGAGCTGCAGAAAAGAGAATTCGAGAGCTACCGTGTGGTTGTGGCTTTGTCATGTCTTTTGTTTTAGTGCTGCCGAAGCAATAACATGTAATGGTCTGAGCATTGCTGCCTCCCAGTGCCTGGAAAGTTGGCTGACCTGAGGAGAAGCCAAGGGTGGCTAATGAGTCATTAAGAGTCTTTATCAAATTAGGATTATAATCCATCTCAACATGCAGAGGAAAATGCTTCAAATTATCTGCTTTCTTAATTGCAACTCAAAGATTTGGCAGGAAATTACCATGAGAGAGAACGTCTGGAAATTGATGGATTGTGCTGATGTGTGTCTAAGCTTCTGTAACTGTAATAGCTGGAGATTTCATCCACAAACACATGCGCATATGCATATGCTGATACTGGTACTCACAAACATCCCTGCTAGCCATCCTGATTCAGGATACTAGACAGACAGCATGACAGTCACACATACACACACACACACACACACACACAATACTGCATGGAAGATCAAGTCTCTGCCATTAATCAGATGATTCAAATAGGCTGAGGTTCCTACCTAATGCTGAGAGATTGGGAAGGACAAGGTACATCACAAAAGGAACATCTCTTCCTTGCCTTTAAGACATTCATTGCCTCAGGGAACTAATACCTACTTATTTGAAATTTAACCACATGTATAAAGCAAACTGTGAGTACATACACTACTCAAGTGGTATTGTGAGCACACAAACTCAGAAGGATACAGGGCAGGGATGGCATGAGTTAGGTTGAGTTTCTGCAGTGGAAGAATCTAACTGGAGCTTGGGACAGTCCCATTGCACATGGTAAGAGCAGCCAGTGGAATGAAGGCAGAAGGCAGGTCAGGAGGACTTGTGGCCAAGTAGTGACACCAAACACTGCAATGGCTCCAGGGAAGGGTGGGGCTGCACGAAACACACTGATTTGCTTAGAGAATCCAAGCTGACCCTACTTGTCCTGTGGAATCAGAAGAAATGAGAAGCTCCCCATTCTTCTCTCTCCTACCCGGCCTCAGTTTCTCTGTGGGAGATTAAGAGTGGGTTCTGAATCAGATTTCTCCATGTCTCTCTTGGGTACTGAAAACCTGTAGCCTGTGGGTTTAGGAATTGTGGTTTATTTGTCAGTGGAGTGCGGGGGTCTAGCATGACTGGACAGCTAGATACAGGATGGGAATAAATGAGCTGGTTCATTTCAGCTTATGCCAGCTGAATGACTGAATCAATGAAGGAATGAGGGAGTGAATGGTTGCGCTTTATAGAGAAGTGACACAGAAGAGTGATTTAAGTGTGGGTTCTGAAGGTAGCCCACCCGAGACCACACCTGGTGACAAGCACCTCTGTCTAGCCCTCTCAAGTCACCTTGGGGATCTGATGAGGCAACACCTGTCAGCACTTAGCACAGAGCCTGGCACTGAAATATCATCAGTACATATTAGCTATTCTATTGTTGCTGCTTTGTTTTGTTCTTCCTCGCTGAGAAAATCATGCTCCCCATCCCTGCTCAGTATGTCAGGTATCTTTCTCCCCAACTTGGTCATTCTTCTTCATGCCCCCACCCCCTTCCAAGGTGGTGAGACAGCACCAGTGAGACTGTAGGTGGGTGCAGCACTACCCCTTCCCAGAACAGTTGCTTGGCTCTCTTGAGTCTTGCAATCTAGTGACGATAGACCCAGTCACCAGAATGAGGATGTCAGTCCTGACACACAAAGTCCTCAGCTTCCGATGCTGATAGGGCTCATCTCTGCAGACTGATAAGAGAAGCTTCACTGAATGAGAAAAGGAGGCAGGGCAGCTCCATGAGAGGCGATGATGATGAGGGTGATGAGAATGGGGAGAGGACCATGGAGGAGGAGAATGATAACAGAGGTGATGATGGTAGCGGTGATAATAGGTGAAAGGAAGATGAGGGAGGAGGACTTCAGAGATGCTCTCTTACAGATAGAGGAGATCTTTGGAGGAAAGCAGATGTTCCAAAATTCCTGTAACCCTTAGGGAGGAGGAATGGAGAGCTGAGCAACCTCTGCAACCTGAAGGAGGAGGATGCACTGAATGTACTACCCTGCTCTCTCCTCCCCCTTCAAGCCTCATCACACTTTTGTGGTGTTGTCAGGAATCAGAATGGTTGGAAGAGCTGTTGAACCACCATGACACAGGATAGATGAAAACAGTTTCAGCATACAAGCACAACTTATCCCAGGGCAAAAACAAAGCCCAGAAGAGAAACTTTAGTGAGAATAGAATGCCAGTTAAGCAATTATTTAAAATTTCTAGTAGCCACAATGCAGGCTTGGGTGAGATAAGATTTTACCTTGAAAAGGTAAAACAGGTGAAAATAGTTTTAATAACCTATTTTAGCCAGGCATGGTGGCACATGCCTGTAGGTGGCAACCTAGGAAGCCACCGCCAGGGCCAGGGATCGTGGTTCGAGTTCCGCCAGGGGCACATAGTGAGATCTAGTCCCAAAAAAATAGCTGGGTGTGGTGGCGTGTGCCTGTAATCCCAGCGACCTGGGAGGCTGAGGCTGGGTATTGCTTGAGTATGTGGTGCCCTGGGCAATGTGAGCCTGCAGTTCCACAGGCAAAAACAGTCTCAAAAAAAAAATCCCACAATTAATGACCTGTTTTATTTATTGGATCCAAATATTATCATTTTCATATTTACTAGGTACAAGGTAATTATCAAGGAAATGTTTTCCCTTTCTCTTCTATACTGTCTTCTAAATCTACTGTGGGTGTTATAGCCATTACAATGTGGACAGGCTTATCAGTATCTGTGGCTAGAGGCGACTGTGTTGAGCAACACAGATTTATACCTTCCTTCCTCAGATTTCTGTGGACCAACTCTTTGGATGGCATTTCTCACGAGTTGCTCTTTTGTCAAAGCATGCTACATTTCACAGTCTAAATATTCTTTCACAAGTATTCCTCTTCCTCATTTTTTTTTTCAAACTGAGAAATAACTGACTAGAACCTGGAAAAAACTGAAGAATCACTCAAAACTTTTGTCTTTCCTGTTTTGTTACCCACAGAGACCTCTGGAGCTAAGAGGAGGCTTACACAAACATGTAAGTTCCCCTGAGAGCTTACATGTTTGTGTGTTGTCATGTGTGTGTTCATGTGTACACCTACATGTGTGTGTATTGAGAGGTTCGGTAAAGGTGCAAGAAGGAAATAGTTCTAGAAAATACTCCCCATATGTACATTGTACCATAAGAAAGATGACTTTGGGGATTAAATTGCTCCTATATTAAAGAAGCTGGTTAGAGACGTGACCCAATTAATTGCCTATCATGTGCCCAGAGGACAGGTTGCAACCCCATGCTTCAGCGGGCGGGAATGGGGTGGGGAGCAGAGAGACTTTCGCAGATGCAAAAAAGAATCAGATGGGCAAGGGGCCTACAGTCCCCACATTCAACTCAGACTGGCATCCTAGAGTCCCAGCTTTCAGAGATTTTATAGTGCCCGAGTTCTCATACTCTGTATGTCCTGCAGTTCTCCTCCAAGGGGTGAGCTCTTATGCATTTCATCAGAAGTGAAATCTTCCTGATCTGGCTCTGACTCTTCAGTCCTCTTCCTGCCCCATACCATAATCCTACCTGGCTCCTGGTCAAGAGGAGACCTCAGGTGGAAAGTCAGCTCCCCTTTCCTCCTGTCCTTGCTCCTGTTATCTGTGCTCACAGCCCTCAGACCCCAGTAAACAGCATCTCTTTTCCTCAGGCCAATTAAAGAAATGCTACAATAAAGGAGCAGGCAGAGCACTGTGGAGCCCTGGGTAGAGGCTATTAAATCTAAATGGTTCCATTTATCAGAGAGCCTCCATGTGCCCGGGACTGTGCCGAGCTCTTTACTGTCATTATTTTATTGTGTCCCCATGGGCTCATGAGTTGGAGACCATTATCATCCTCATTTCACAAAAGCAGAAACAGACATAGAGAGTGCCAATAATGTGCCAGATATGTGACAGTTTCTAGAAGGGGTGAAGAGTGGAGCTGGAACTTGGTGGCCCCAAAATTGGTGATCTCCACTGGGGCAGCCAGGGAAGTTTTAAAAAGGGGGTGGTATTTCAGCTAAGTCTTAAGAGCAACTAGATTTCTAGAAAGTAAGGAAAAGAGGGAAGTAAGCAAGTAAGGAAAGGAGGGATGAAGAGTCATGGTTGAAGAAATGACGTTAGCCAAGTGTGTGGATGTTCTGGCCTCCTTGAGGTTGGGAATGGCTACTCATTCCCAGATGTCTCTGTTGCAGAGATTTCATTATTAATTGTCAATAAATATTATTATTATTAATAAGCTGAAAACTCTTTAGCACACTTTTTGGCTCACAGTAAACTTGAGTAGAAAGTATGAAGTTTTCTATAAATTTCAGCTTCCCAAAGATGCCTCAGTATCAACACTCTCCACCAGAGAAGTATATCTGTTAGATGGAATCTTCACTGACACACCATTATCACCCAAAGTACAGTTGGCCTTAAAGTTCACTCTTGGTGGTGTACGGCCCATGGCATGTATCCACCATTACAGTGCCATATGGAGCACTTCACTGCTTTTAAAAGCCTTGACACTTTGCTTGTTCATCCCTCTTCCAGTCCAACTTCTGATTCTTTTATTGTATCCATAATATTGTCTTCTTTAGAATGTTATAGAGATGGAATCATAGTATGGAGTCTTTCAGATTCATCTTCCACTTTAGCAATATGCATTGAAGTTTCCTCCACATTTTTGTGTGATTCACTAACTCATTTCTTTTTAGTGCTGATTTCTTTTTCCATCATCTGAATGCATTACGGTTTGATTACCTATTTACTTATTGAAGGACATTTTGGTTGCTTGCAAGAATTGTCAGTTATGAATAAACTGGTATAAACATCAGTGTGCAGATTTTTGAGTAGATGTAAGTTTTCATTCAGTGTAATTGCTGGTTCATGAAATAAGGGTGTGCTTAGTTTTATAAGGGACCCCAAACTGTCTTCCAAAGTGGTTGTACCTCTTTGTATTCCCACCAGCAATGAATGAGAGTTCCTGTTGTTCCACATCCTGGAACCCATTTGTTGTTGCCAGTGCTTTGGGTTTTGGCTCTTCTAATAGGTATTTCATTGTCATTTTATTTGCAATTCCCTAATGATGTATGATGTGGAGCAGGTTGTCATCTGCTTGTATCTTTTTTGGTGAGGCACCTGTTCAGATCTTTTGCTCATTTTTAAATTACATTGTTCATTTTCTTATTGTTGAGTTTAAGAGGGTTTTTTTTGTTATATTTGGACAACACTCTTACTAGATGTATCTTTTGGAAATATTTTCTCCCATTCTGTGACTTATCTTTATGTTTTTTTTTTTGCATTTTTTGAACATGTTTTTTAATGTTTCATTTATTTTTTATCAATCATTTTGTTGTTTACATATGCATGCATGTGTATATACATATATATGCATATATACATATATATAACATCATTGCATTCCCTAGCTTTCTCCCTCCACCTTATCACCTATGAACCTTCATCTTGATCTTCTTGGACTCCTCCCTTCCCTGAGATCTCCTTTCTCCATCCCCCTCCCTAACTGCTTGCCCCAGTTCTGTTGTTAGCTGATTTTGACTTTTTCTTGGCCTTTTGTTTTTATTCCTATCTCCCATCTATAGGTAATACCTTATGGTTTATATCTTTTCCTTTCTGGCTTATTTCTGCTAATATGGCTCTCTCTAGATCTATCCATGTTATTACAAATGCATCACATTTGTCAGTTTTGATTGCAGAATAATGTCCATTGTGTAAATATACCATGGCTTATCTTCATATTATCTGCATGGAGTAGATTGTTTTTTCATCCTTATAAGTCTTTTTTGTAAATTGAACACTGTATTTTAACATTACATAATTTTAGGTGTTTGTCCCTAAAGACCAGCGTGTGTATATACCATATTAAGAGTGCCATTGAAAGTTCAAATTTATCTTTTATCTTACCATTGTCCCCCTTTTCCTGATTTACCCACCTGCTCCCCTTTTCTTCCTGGTAACCATTAATTGATTTTATAGTTCAAAAGTCTAATTTTGTTGATTTTAGTTTATCTGTTTTCTCTATGCACCATGTAGGAAGTAAAATAATGCAGCATTTTATCTTTCTTTGTTTTATCCATCTTTCCATGTTGTTGCAAATGGTAGGGTTTCTTTTTTTTTTTTTCCAAATAGATGAATAGTATTGTATAAATATAACACATATTCATCCATTTGTCAATTGATGGGCAGTGTTAAATTGTTAGGTATTATAAATAGTGCTACAATAAACATGGAGGTACATATATCTCTTCAAATCAGTGTTTTTGTGCTTTTTGGGGTAAATAGTCAGAAGTGGTATAATGATCATATGAAATTCCTGTTTTTGATTTTTTGAGTAATTTAAAAAATACAGATCCCCAGGTCCTCCTCCTTTTTCAGATTGACTTTTTTCTACAAATGAAATCAGGAACCCTAAACCATAAAGTCCCCCAGGGGTTATTCATCCAAGGAGCCCCTGAACTAGCACTGGGAACAGTAGGGAAGTGGAGTTGGAAAGGTGAAGACAAGACAGAATATTTGCCTAAATGGTAGATGAGACAAGGAGAAAGAATGGGAATGCTGTGCTAAGGAATTTGATATGCACAGCCCCCCTTTTATTATTAGACTTAAAAAACATTTTCAGTTAAGTCTTACAGGTAATAGAAAGTCAGTGAGGATTTTGAGATGAAACTAAGGTTGCTCCAGTCTTTCTTTTAGGAAGGACTTTCTGTTGGTAGTGTATAGGAGGTAGGAATATTGGAGATATTCACACTAGTGAGAAAATTATCAAAATATTCCAGGTGATTGATAATAAGTTCTTCAATTGGAGTGGGGCAATGATGGAGAAATAAGTTATTATTGTTGAGCTCAACAAGTATTTCTTAATACATTTTTCTGGACTGAGCACTATACCAGGTTTTAAGAAACCTAAGATGTAATAAGCTATCATCCTCATCAACCAAAGAGCGCACAATCTTTCAAGATACAACAAAAATAATTAGGTTGAGAACAAAAGGAACTGGTACTGTCCAATGTTGTGGACTGAATTGTGTGTTCCCCTACCCCCAAATTCACATGTTGCAGCTCTCTCCATGTGAGTGTATTTGGAGATAGGGTCTTTAAGGAGGTCATTAAAATGAATAGGGTCATGATGGTGCTTATAAGAAGAGGAAGAAATATTAAAAATCATTCTCAGTGTCTTTGGTTTGCACAGAAGGGCCATGTGAGGACATAGAAGGAAAGTACCTCTGCAAGCCGGGAGGAGGTTTCAACAGGAACCAACCCTACTGGTACCTTGATCTTGGACTTTCAGCTTCAAGAACACAAAAAAATAATACAGATCCCCAGGTCCTCCTCCTTTTTCAGATCAACTTTCTCTACAAATGAAACCAGGAACCCTAAACTATAGGGTTTAGATATTACTGAGAAAAGCAATATCTATTGTTTGAGACACTGAGTCTACATTATTTTGTTACAGCAGCCTGAGCTAACTAATACAGAAAATCTTAAATTCTTATAGATAGGGTGATATATGCAGTGTTCAGTTAAGTTCTTGGCTCAACATATCTGGAACTCAGAGGGGACAGACTGGGTAGGTGTGGGCAGTTTACACTGAAGACAAATTGAACCTAGATAGAAAGAGAAGAGGACCCAGAGTCACACCTTACAATCACCAACATTTAAAAGTCCTGACTAGACTGGTAGAGGTTCCTGCTTGGTTATAAGGTTGATGTGTGGATGACCTGTAGGAGATTGTGCTCCATACTCAGCCTCAAATGGGAGAGATTGTAGAGTATCTGAAGTGTAGTTGACAGACTTAATTTCTACTCTATCCCTCCTCTTCCCACTGATAGTGCCAACATTTAGATTTGGATCTCATGGAATCTGACATATTGCCGATTCATTTGCTCAGTAATTATTTACAGTCTTGTGTCATCTGTTACATTCTTGTATTGTTGTTAGTGTTTTATACATTGTGGCTTTGCTTACAACTAGAAGGAAGCACCTTGAGAACAGGAGATGCAGCTTGAACTTGGCTTCTGCTCTTTATCCTTAAAACTAGCACACAGCTGAGCTTCCACTGGGTGCAGCACAAATATTTGCTTTGAATAATTTTAAAAAGGATGGTTACCCTTTTAGGTAAGGCTTTTTAAAGCTTTTGCAAATTACAAAAACAGTCAAAGCAAGATACCTGTATTTAAAATTAAGACGTATGTTTTAAAAGCATCAAAAAGCTCTTAGCAGAAATCACAGCATTTTCAAAGTCTCCAAAAATCACCAGCTCATGGCAATGGATCTCCAGTATCAAGGAAGAGTCGGGCACCAAACCAGGTTTCAGAAAAGCAAGGGTGCGACAAGTGTGAACCAGTGATGCATGGCTGTTGCCTGCAGTACTATTTACAGCTCCCTGACACCTTTCTGATGGGGTTAAGTATTTACATTCATGCAGGTTCTCCCCTCTGACTCTTGAGGCTGCAGCAAGTCACTAAGAACCCTGGGAAAGAGACAAACCCTCCCTCCAGGGGACCTGGACTGGAGCAAATGGATCTCCCCTCCCCCTCTGGTATCTGAGGGAGGGTTTCCCTCTGAGAGTTTATGGCTGCCTGACCTCCAGCCTCTGGGTTGGAGAATCTGGCCACTTCTGTACTTCATAAAAAGGGCAAGTGCTTTCATTATTATTATATTATTATACAATGTATAATATATAATGGCGATTATGCTGTCAGCAGCCAGAGTCTCTGACCACAGATCAGAGGCTGGGGTGACATAAATCCACCGAGTGAAGTCTTTGGAGGTTCTATGTGAAGGTGAGAGATTTCATCTGTGTCTATAACGTGGGTTCTCAGTGAAGTTTCTTGCACAAGCAACTTTGGAGGTTGACTTTGGGAGAGGGAGGGGGTACCGGGAGGATCCGGACAAACGGTATCTAGCCTATCTGGAATGTGATACAGAAAAGGTCTCCCTGGTCGCCTCTGAGCCCTGGAATGCTAATAGCTCCCGCCCTGGCCTGGGAAGGAGGCAGATGAGAAGTGACCTGAGGCCTGGAAAGAGCCAAGGGGCAACCTTCAACTTCTTGAGTTGGATTCTTTACTGAAACCGCGGCCTGCTTGGGTTTCATGTTCTGCTTTCCTTGCTTACATCGGTGTCTTTGTCTGGGCTTTTTCCAGGCCCCCTGCCTGGCTGGGGGTCAGGGGATCAGTTGCTGCCGGGAGTGTGGCTGAAATGGCTCCTCTACAGGGAGCAAGGAGCAAATATCAAGGGGGCAGAGGAGGTTTCTTGTCTCTTTATGCCCAGGGCCCTTGTTAAGTTGTGGGAGCAAGGGAGCCCCGATCCAAAGGGGACTGGGTGCCTCCACCTGGTACTTAGTAGGACTGCGATCTTTGTGGAAGAAGAAAGGCAAGTGTCTGACCGAAGGGTCTTCCTCTGTAAAAGACCCCGAGTGAGTTTCTTCCCCATAGTAGATGAAGCCACCTCATTGGGCCCAGCTGACCTTTCCCCTGATAAGACACCACCCCAACCCCCAGAACTCTCCCGACTTTTTAGAATGAAAATAGCAGTGGCTTGGAACAGGCGGGCCTGGCATTTGCAAAGAGGTGATTTACTAACAAAGCCTCTACACCCTTTCATCTCTCCTTCTGCCCCACCCCACTACACTGTCTCCCCCACCTGAACCAAACGCCCCAGGAAGCCCACCGCAGAAAAAGCTCTTGAGAATAGGAATAACTAACCAGTGTCGTCTGAGCACCTTTTCTGGGGCCAGGGTAATGAGAATTATTCAAATGCAATCATAAAAATGAGGCCAGCCAGGCAGGAATGGGGTGGGGATAGGGGGGAGGAGTGGGGGTGGAGGAAAGGATTTCTTGCCAGTTTTAAGTTTCCTCATTTCTGGGGAGTTCTCTTGGGGTCCACAGAACATTTCACCTCATCTCCGTGCCCTCCGCCCGGGACGTCTCGAAAGTCGGCCTCGGTCGTGGGCGGAGGAAGACTCGACCTGGGACCCCGGCGGCGTTCGCCAGTTCCCGGGGGGAGGGGGGTGAGCTTCGTCCCCCCACCCCAGCCGAGGTAACCTCGCGGTCTGAGGCTTTCTCTCCTGCGCTGTCTGTCTCGTACCAGCAGGAGCAGCCCAGCGCCCGGCGTCTCGAAAAGTCGCCAGTAGAGGGAGACACTCCAGCGGCTCCTCAGACTCGCGAGCGGCCGGGGCCGGGAGTGGGTGGGGGTGATGGGGGGGTGGGGAGAAA